>JAXIVJ010014410.1:7500-34482 GCA_036785665.1 Chirona hameri | reverse complement strand
AAGGTATAGGTATATAGGAGCTAGCGGCTCAGTCACTAGCAGTATGAAATGATGTTGAGCTAAACCTGGCTAATACATACCTATGAACTGGTTTAGTGGTTACATTGATATAAATAAATTTTGTAGGATCGCTAAGATGCAGCTCAATGTAGACACTGTGATGCAGTGTTTGTCATGCCACATGTCCGATCAGGATAGGATTGATTGTAGCCAATGACGTTCAAATATGAGTGAATATGATTAGATCTAGAGAAGCCACGTTCACTTCAAAAATCCTGACTGGCTGCGCCATTTTAAAACTGGCATATTTTGCGGCATCTGATTTCTGGTAAAGCACCACTAAATGTCAGAGGATTTCACTACTGATTGGCTAAGCCAAGAATATTAATCATCACATGCCGTTAGGGCATTCCTAACACTGCAATTATGAAACGTCACCTCAGACCTCATTGTATCCAAAATAATATTGATGAAGCTTGCCGTTTGCCAAGCTCATCAGGACTTACCACTATACTATGACTAAGTACCTGAAAGGTAATCGCTCAGAGGTCCATGCGGTTTTACCCCTTAAATGCAGGGGCTCCATTACAGGGCGTCAAAATTCTTGAGCCAGGGGGATTATCCCTCAAATTTTTCCCTGACAAAACAAACTATAAATAAATTTGTAGGATCGCTAAGATGCAGCTCAATGTAGACACTGTGATGCAGCGTTTGTCATGCCACATGTCCGATCAGGATAGGATTTGATTGCAGCCAATGACGTCCACATATGAGATGAATATGACTAGATCTAGAGAAGCTGCGTTCACTTCAAAAATCCTGACTGGCTTGCGCCATTTAAAAACTGGGATGTTTTGCGGCATCTGATTTCTGGTAAAGCACCACTAAATGTCAGAGGATTTCACTACTGATTGGCTAAGCCAAGAATATTAATCATCACATGCAGTTAGGGCATTCCTAACACTGAAATTATGAAACGTCACCTCAGAACCTCATGGTATCCAAAATAATATTGATGAAGCTTGCCGTTGCCAAGCTCATCAGACTTACCACTATACTATGGACTAAGTACCTGAAAAGGTAATCGCTCAGAGGTCCATGCGGTTTTACCCCTTAAATGCAGGGGCTCCACCACGGGGGCGTCAAAAATTCTTGAGCCAGGGGGATTATCCCTCAAAATTTTCCATCGCTTCATAGTATCTTTCCTAAAAAAATAACTTCCACCACAGCTGTGCACAAAGTTCTGCAGTGCAATGTCAAACATCATCTGAATTCTACCATCCTCCTTTATAATGTGACAAAGATAATTAACATTATTACGTTTTCAATTGGCACCGACCCTAGCCGCCACTTTAAAGTTAACACTTTGATATCACTCATGCATTTTTGACTGACTTCAGAATGTTGTACTGTAAACACTTGTTGGATTGTAAACACTTTTTTTGCGCCATTATACTTAATGTCATTCGATAAGGAAAACAGTCTTCAGTTTTAATATGACGTCATTAATATTGTAGCACAACTCCTTGATTTTTTTTTTTTAACTCCTTGAATCTTGACACGTGTATATTAGACATGGTTATAACTTATAATACCCTTTACAACCGCCCTGAAAACTCGCACATAAAATGAATAAAAAAGTGCGGATGGAATTTTTCAAGTTAACTAGTCTAAACAGTCATTTGGAGAAATTGCATATGTGAGTTTGTGACACTACCAGAGTAACTTGTGAGCTGCTAGTAGCTAGTGCTAGCATGTGGACCAGTATCCTTACCAATCACAGTCCCTCACTCTATTCATCAACACATTTGAGGATCTATACATCAGCGCGGAAGGAAATCCGTATGATTGATACGGCCTGGATTGATATTTTGTTGTCAATTCCTCGGTGTAGTGGGAGAAAACGCGCTCGAACCATTTCAAAACTGAGTGAACTCACATGTGATAACGTTTTTTTTTTTCTTCTTCAATTTCAGAGATAACAATTATATCGGCGTTAGAAAAACAAAGTCAATTGTGATCTGTTGTTGAATTAACATTCTTAAAGTACCTAAAACCTCAATAAATTTGTAATGCAAAACTTTTATTTCAGACATAAATGGCGCGTATGGTACATGGTTCGTATACACATTCCAGAATGTTTATGTTGATATGGTTATTATTAGGTTAAATATACTGCAGTTACCATTTCTAAGTACATATTTAATATTGTATTGTTTCACTTATGATGAGGAGCAGTCATCAGAGTTAAGTACTCTTTAAGTTTTTTTTTTCAGACAGAAAAAATGATTTATGTGGGTTTGAAAAAGCACTCTAGAAACATTATTTGGAAATTGGATCCCTGAATTATTTTAGTTGCTCCTATTTTTGTGTTTGTTTATGTCAGATGTGACTTTGACTTGTAAGAGGATGTGTCGACTCAGCTTTGACTCAAACAGCATCCAGGTGACTCAACTTTGACTCAAGCGACATCCATGCGACTTCGCTCTGACTCAACTCAAACCCCTATTTTGAGTAAGCGACTCGACTCTGACTCAAGTTGAGCCCTTATTTTTTTTTTAAGCGACTCAACTCTGACTCAAGGCGAGCCCATATTTTTTCTTAAGCGACTCGACCTCTGACTCAAGTTGATTTGAGTCAGAGTTGAGTCAAATCTGACTCACCGACTCTGAGTCGAGCACAACCCTGCTGAGTCTCAGTAATGCAGTTTGAATGCATGTATTGTCGTTTCTTAATTGGCAGTCAAACATGCGCTAGAGGAGATAATAAGATAAGCCGGACCTTAGTGTGTACCATATATAGCAACTGCGGGTCCCTGTACTTACAATTCATATATCTCTGATTTTGTATATCGGTGACCTAAGGTCAGGTCAATTTCGTGACCTCCCAATTATAGGTCAAATGGAGAGAAAAAATACAAATGCTTCCTATTCAGAGAATATGCATTAGATCAGGTCGATTCTTTCAGAATCGTGTTATTTTAGCTCATTCTTGATCCATCATGTGCATTTGTTGCTCAGTGACCTCTGCATGGTCATCTGAGGTCATCTGAGGTAACCAGCACTGTTGGCACTGGCGAATCCAGGGGGGGGGGGGGGGGCAGGGGCACCCCCCATCCCAAACTGACAGGGGCGGCAATAGAAATTAGCCCCCCTCAAAATTCGCTGAAACTGGCGATGCAAAATGGGTACTTCCTGCGAACAAATAACTTCTTGCGAAATAAATAAATCTTGTTTTGCCTCGTTCGTTTCCTCTATTAGGTAGCATTTTGGTAGCAGTAGGGATAGGGAAAGTGGCGCGTCTGACGCCATTTTGGAGTGATTCACAACCAACGTAAGTTATAATTTTACACGCAGCGCACGCCGCAGCCTTTGGTCTCCTGCTGCCTGCTGGATGGCAGAGGAGCGCGGAAGTGAATTTCCTTGTATAGGTACCTATGTTGTATGGAATCACTGGCGGATCCAAAGGGGGCGGCAGGGGCCAAGGCCCCCCCCCCCCCTACACACACACACACACATACACACACACACACACACACACACACACACACACACACACACACACACACACACACACACACACACACACACACACACACACACACACACACACACACACACACACACACACACACACACACACACACACACACACACACACACACACACACACACACACACGCCCGCCCGCCCGCCCGCTTGTTTGTTTCCTTGTACATCAAGAACTCATCTAATGTGAGTGTCTTAATCAGTGGCGTATCCAGTATTCACTCCAGGAGGGGGAAATTTCGCTCAGGGGGGCATAATGTACCCCCACCAAAAAAAATCACCGAATTTGGCCCACTATATTTTTAGAGGGGCATATTTTCAACATTTTTTCTTTGAAAACAAATACAAAATCATTCAGTTTTTTTGTTCGACCAAAGGGGGCACGTTCATCTGAGGTCATCTGAGGTAACCAGCACTGAAAACTTCAGGGGGATTGTCCTGTTTGCCCCCCCCCCCTCCCTGGGTACGCCTATGGTTTTAATGAAAGTTCTTAAATTTGCTTTACCCAGGTCGTTACCAAGGTTTTTTCCATAACGCGACTCGGTGGGGTATTTCTCCCCCCCCCCCTTCTCCTCGGATCTCTGGAACTATTGGACCGATAAAAAACAAATCAAATAGCACTCGAAAGCCCTGGAAAATTGATCGAAGGAAACACATTTTTGTTGATCTTTAGGTTACTGATGACGTCACAGGTCAGGTCAAAGACAAAATACTTCATCGTGTCATAAAGGTCTCAATGGAGGCAATTGTTGCACAAAATGAATAACAAAAAAGTAGAATGAGGTATATATAACCTTATGCTCATATTAGTATCAAATAACGAAAGAAAATCCAAAGATTTTGATTTTCTTTTGTTATTTGATACTAATGATGCATAAGGTTCATTCTACTTTTTCTAATAATTATGCTCAGAAAAACGTTGGAAACAATTAAAAATAAATAACGTTGTTTAACGCAGCAATAGGCAATACATCTGTATGATTCGTGTTCCTCACACTTCTGAGTACCATTTTAAGCTTTTTTATCTTGAGTCAGGTCAAGTCAGCGTTGTTATACACGTGTATGGGTTCGTTTTTCGTCTGGAACGCAAAAAAATGACCTTTCAACAATGTCTGTTGGATAGAAATCGAAGTGCAAGGCAAAAACGGAATAGGTTATGCATGGTATTGGTCACGGTATTGGTATTGTGTGAAAAGTGATCGATTTTGTATTTGAAAGATCATAAGTCAGTCATTTTTATGATATCGACTTCAAATTTGGTACACGTATTTATTGGACACGTCTCTATCATATACTTCCGATTTTTAGAAGTGTTTTGAAAATGTAATGATATGGCAAAAATACAAAGTTTTGTTTTGTAATTTTATAAATTCTTAATGTTTATAAAATACAAAAATCCGAGACGTCAGTTGCTAGCCCAATCTATGGTGGGTTATTTGAAATATTTCAATTGAGCCTATCTTTTAAAAAAACACGTTTTACAGCGTTATTGTAAACCTTCATTTTTCATCAAAAAACGTAAAAAGTGACTTCACTCTGACGTCATTTCCAGTTAACCTATCACGATCTCATTTTTTTCCTTTTATCATCTGATGAAGAATTGATATGAGAGAGGGTACCGAAACTTTGGTAACCATACCGGCATGGTTTTACGTGATATTGCGAAAATAACGTGAGTGGGCAAACATAGCCCACCAGTATCTCGAGTATTAAAAACAGGAAATGTGTCAATTTTCATCCAGTTTATAATATTGTTGTGGAATGGCCCCGATGCCCTTTAATTTGGGCCACCCTTGCATTTTCCTTTTTTTCTCAAAAATTGAAAGAAGCAAGACAAATGTGGAATGTTGGAGAATATATTCATAACCGTAAGTAAAGCTCTTGGAGAAAGAATCCAAATTTATGACAGACAAAATGCTCTAAAAGCGATACTTTTGGATTTACTGGCCTGCAAACATGTCACAACATACCACCTGCCTGTTACTGAAACCAATAAGTATTGGTGCATACATGAGGTTTGGGGTCATATGGTATGTTGTGACATATGTTTTCGGACCAGTAAATAAAAAAGGTATCGCTTTTAGAACAGTTTGCGTGTTATAACATTGATTTCTCCTGCCAAGAGCGTTACAGTGAGCCTATTTCCAGTGGTATAGCGTGATGTTCATCTTGTTCTCCATAGCCGGCACTGAAAATAAAACGTGTTTCGAAGATCGCACTTGGTCCGACCGAAAAAATGTTTTCGAGCAAAATAGTTTTTCATGCTATTCAGCACGTAGCAAGGGAATGCGTGTGAAAACCTGGGAAAATCAACAAATGTGCGGCTTTGTTCGCACCCTAGTGCTCAGTTGTGATAGGTGATAAAAGAAAGTTGTCGCGACGGATGGTCATCCGAGTACAATACGCTTTAACTCGGTGGCAGATCCAGGGGGGAGTCACGACCCCCCCCCCCCCCCCGCCCCCTTGTGCCGTGGGGGCACCACCGGGCCGTGGGGGCAGCACCAAAATAAAGCAAAAAATCTGCGCCGCTACGCGGCGCAAATCATTCAGTATTCTTTGAACCAAGAGTAACAACCGTGCCGTGGTTGGGCATCACCGCCTTGGGGGCACCACCAAAGTAAAGCAAACAAATTCGCGCCGCTACGCGGCGCAAATCATTCAGTGTGCTTTGAACCAAGGGCACCACCACGGTGTGCCAGGGGCACCATCGTGACGGTAGGCGGCACTGTGGGGCGAGGGGAGACACCGGGGCACTGTGCCTCCTTGAATCCAGGAGGGAAATCAATGGTCTGGTGCCGCCATGAAATCACAAGCATTGGTCGCTGAAGAAGAAAAAAATCGCGAAATGATACTAAATTAAAATTGCTAAATTATGCCAAAAAATGTTCCTTCATGCCTCCCGTCCCTTGGGCTATAAAGGGGCACCAACGTGCCTTATACCAGAGGCAACAACGTATCGGACTCGAGGGGCCCCTTGGGCTGATGCATATAGATTATAGAACCTTTCGATTTTTTAGGGCCTAGTTATCCAGACAAAAACAAAATAAAGCAAAAAATTCCGGGCCGCTACGCGGCGCAAATCAATCAGTGTTCTTTTCCAGTACAAAGAGTCTAATATAGACTGTACCTACACACAGGCGGCCACAGGGGGTGGGGGGGGGGGGGGGAGCCATGGGGGTCATGGTCCCGTCTTTGGCCTTAAATGGGGGCAACATGTCCTTGGCCCCACCTTTTGCTCCAGACATATTTCCTCGTTTTGACCCTGCATCCTGGTTTCAATAGCAAAAATCAGTTCTCCAGCCCGCTCAAAACCTCAAATTTTTCCAACGCTTCGCGGTACAATAATAGTTGTATGGGTGCCCATTTTGCGTAAATACCATTTGTAGTTGAGCCTTTGGGACAAATTTTCTTCAAACCCCTCCCTTCGCAAAATCCTGCCTATTTTTTAGTTCAAGAACATTTTTGAAGTCCGCTCGAGACACAAAGCAATATGATATACTGCTATCGCATGCATAAAATGTACTGCTAGTAAAAAAAAAACGGATACCCCCCCCCCCTCTCCTGGTCACGAAGCTCGACTACCATCTTGGTCAATTCTTCATCAGCCGTCTGGGGCCGCCCTTGACTGTACAAATAATATATTTTAGCACCATCCGCGGCACTTTAAGTGATAGAAAGGGTACGACGATATTGCAAATACCTATAGCCAACGTTGTCAATTAACACACAAAAATGAAATAGGGGCACCCTCAAAATATAGTGGACCAAATCCGTTGAGTTTTCAGATTTGGGTATAGGTAGGGGCACCGCTGCAATTGATGATCCCCCTTGCAGATTGTCTGGATCCGACCCTGCTTTAACAGCAAACAAAATGTGAAATTAATATCACAGGTGCATTCTATGGGACAAGTGCTTTCGAATGATACCCATATTGCCTACATTTAAAGGAATATCGAGATTCGTTACTCGCATGTCCAATGAGGTCATGACATATGACCTCTGACCCCTGTTCACCCCCAATGAGTTTTCGTTGCACTGCGAAATTGTGCATACATGTTACCAAATACATTGCCAAACTTTTATATTAAAAAAAAAATCGGAGCGGGCAAGTTTGACCTTGACCTGAAATAAAGGTCATAAGGTCAAGCTATCAAATCTTAATCTTAGGGGTTGTATTTGTAAGTAATCACATTCTATATTTCTTCCTCTTTCTAATGATGTATAATTTTACCCTGATATCTATTTTATCATGGAGATATAATGGCAAACGTAGTTTGATTTTGATGTGGACCTGAATTTTCGCTGACCCATATCTTGTGACCCCGTGACCTGACGATCGTATACATTCACAAGTCGAAATCAGCGCCAAGAATAACCCCATACACTATTTTGGAGCGAAAACTGAGAGGGTGTGGTTACCATGCCTTGGTGATCTGTCCTGGAATTGCTCATATTCTACAGGCACCAGTAAATACGGAACAAGCTGGACGGCTGGCGTGACAGGACCATACCAGCCCCGCTCCCCGTGGCGACAACGACCGAGCCGTCTCCTTTCCGCATCCAATCAGGCAGCGGCCCGAGTGGCGAGACGGTGTGTCAATATATATTGGGTTATCCGGCACGGCGGCGGGACGTTCCATTAGAACGCACGAGCGGCGCAGACACGTGCTATTGGCCGGGCTGGACGGCGGAACAGCGGCGGCGGCGCCTCGGGCAGGGCGAAATGAACGTTTATTTGGTCATCAGCCGCTGGCCAGCCACCACCGGCCGCCGCGGGCCAGGGCAAACATCACCAGCCCAGTCAGAGTCAGGCCGACTGGTTCAGAGCAGGAGATGTCTGGTCAAGCAAAGGAAAAACAAGTTTACAATAACCCAATAACTCGCGGGTTGATATAATTTCAGTAGCGTAGTTACCGTAGAAACGATGCAAATTCTCATCCTCGTGCATATTTCACCCATACATTCAATAGTTTTTTAACTTAGGGTAGCGCTACAGCGACCGAGCATTTGGTTATCCATTAAGCCAGTCTCAGCCTCCCCGCGATAGCGCTGCTTAAATAAGTTACCGAACAGACTTATCTCTCTCTCTCTCTCTCGAGACCTGTCAGTGACAGGGTTCACCCTTAGACTCCCATCTCAAGTCATTTACAAAGGCTCAAAGGAGAGCTTTAAGTCAGACTCTACTATTGAGTGGCGGATGTGGCGCGAGGTGGCGGCGGTCAGTTGATCGTGAGATTCACTAATGCTAGTTCTTTATCTTTCATGTTAAGTAACGAACAGTAATTTTAGAGAGCTGCTTTAATGTAAGAATTGTATTCTTTTGCATCAATCTAACCATGATTATGTGTCTTCTTTTTGTTTTCTGAATTCTGCCAAATACACGTCGTGTTGTTGTTGTTGTTGTTGTTGTTGTTGTTGTTGTTGTTGTTGTTGTTGTTGTTGTTGTTGTTGTTGTTGTTGTTGTCAGAGTTTATGCAGATATATAAGTGATCTTTGGTCGTCGATATATGTATGCTTTTGTCTATCCTCCATTGCGACGTGGTAGCGGGTTTTCCGGAAGATGTCGGCACATTTTATATTCTGTTTTTTTTTTAATTGTAAGTATACTAAGTATCAATGCACAGGAAAATAAGAGTGCTGCTAACCAAAGGCTTTGATATTGATGAGTGACCTATTTTGCTGCTCATGCCGTATAGACGTGTTAAATATTATTGTGTGAAGCCACCTCATCGTCATCTGCAACTCTAATTTTCAGTCAGCTACTACACTGAGAGAAAAATTGACTCTCTTAAACTCTATGAGGGGGAGTTGCCCAAAATGACTCCCCAAAACTCCATCTGATGGGGGGAGTAACTCCATTGTTTACACCCAATAACGCTCCTTACAACACTCCCAGCTCTGATTACTCCCATGAAGAACTCCTCCTTGAACTCCTCTCTACCCTCTCTACTCCCCTCCAAAACTCTGCGTAACTCCTGTCACTACTCCACATAACTCCCTCTGCTACTCCCTTGACCCTTTCTACTCCCCTCCGAAACCCTGCATTACTCCTGTCGCTACTCCACATGACTCCCCCTGCTACTCCCTTCTACACCCTTTTACTCCCATACAAAAGTACCCTGAACTCCATACGTCACTACCATGCTACTCCCCCTCTTACACCCCCTGAATTTCGCCTGCGCGCGCATGGTCTAAATGCATTGCACTGAATCCACATGCAGCACACTCAGACACATTTCGACCCACACAACAAAAACGTTCTTGGCAATACTCTTTATTGCAACACTGAAGGCGATTTCTTCGCAAAAAAAGAAACATTGGCAAACTTGCGGACGACGCGGGCCTCACCGCCGCCAGAAGCCTGCGCGGTGTGTCGGTCCCACCAGAGGAGCCTGCAAAAAAACAATATAATGGCTATGTTGCTATATTCATGTTACTTTGCTCGCTGACAAGCTGCATATAAAGCTGAGATAGCATGCATAAAACCAACACACCACATACCAAATAAATAACATAAATCACAGACATGCTTACCGTTGTCAACGCCGCGGCCTCACCAGAGGAAATGGGAAGTAAAATGGCGGCCGAACGCCTCAAATATTCCCCTGCAAAAACTCTCTATTATTCTCAAAAACACTCGCGAGAACTCCGGACATAGTTGTTGTGAGAGTTTATTGTTGGATAGTTAAGAGTTTTCAGAGGGGAGTAGGACACCGAGGGAGAGTACCTATGAGAGAGTTATGTCAACACCATCAGAAAGATTCCCCAAAACTCTGCGCGTCGCTCAAACACCCTTTGAACACGCTCGATAACTCTGTTTCCTGGAGTAATAACAATACCATGTGATAGAGTTTAAGGGTGTTTTCGGTGAGAGAGTGGTGTTATGCAGTGTAAATGCCTAGAGTTTTACGGTATTCCGAGGAGGGTAGAGTTGATTTTTTCTCTCAGTGTATATTGAAGCGGTGTATGGCTGGGAGAGCCACGGTTTGGTGGATCAGCCTTTATAGGTTTGTACTTGCAACACAACAAGGATGCTGACTACGGCTCCCCAAAAAAACTCGTAAAAGTTATGGACAGTGCTTGAGAACACGAAAAGGAATCCGGGTTGTCCACGGCTTGTCATAATATTCCAGTATTTTGATTGACAAATCTTTCAGCTTTTCGAGGAATTAACATTTTCTTTTTTAATAGTTTAACAATGATGTAGGTGCTCCTATTGAATAAAATCATTGTGACATGGATGATCATTTAGCGTATCACAGCGTATACGCTATAGCCTATGTTAATATACTTTAATATACTAGCGTATAGCAACAGCTGCCTTAGCAATCTGTTTAATGTTGTGCCCGTTGATGGTAATATGATAAGATAAAACAAACCACAATTTATTCGGTCCCGTTTGGTAATAACGTTGAACAATAAATAGGTCAAAACCAGCTCAGCTGCCACAGTACATATCTGCTGCACCGAAGAGTTGAGTAGTGCAAGCAATGGCTATTCGTTGTTTGTTTCTCTAGCATAGGCTTCCGCTCAGGGCCTATTTTAAGGTAAAACCACTGGGGGGGGGGGGGGGGGCAAAAAGGTATCCCCATGTTTCGGGGCATCTTTTTGTGGCAAAAAGGTACCCCCCCCATTTTTTCCCTCCGCGGATTTGGGCCGGTCACGCTATGTTGGTATTCGAGCTTAAGAAATTCACTTTTCGAATTCACAAAAAAAAACAGATTTTGTGGACATCTTTCCAAGAAAAAAAATATTTTGGGGGTCAAAAAACAAAACAAAATCACAAATCCGAGATAACCATCTGCAAGAGAGTGTCATTTCCTTCCTTTTGACGTCTTGTATTTGCAATTTGCTTTGAAACTCAATGTTTACGATTTGTCCAAAAAAAAAATGTTTTTCCACCAAAATGGCATGACATAACGTCATTAAAACGTTATTATCTCCAAAAATACTACACAATTTCATTAAAATTTAGTGAGAAGAATTGATACAGTATAAGGTACTGAAAGTTACACGTTGATATATATCACAGTTTTAAAGTTATTGAGAAAATCCGGGAGGAGGCAGATTTTGTGGACATCTTTCCGAGAAAAACACTGCGCCATTGGAAAGTACACAAAGTACTGCGCCAGTGGAAAACAATGTAGTTCTATTGTAGTGAAACACAATTAGCTGCGGCAATTCGCTAATGGAAACAATTTGTGGTCATCAGAACGTGAAGAATTAAGTCTACTTCTGAATTGCATTCTAATTTACGAGTCGAGTCCGATATCCAAGATATATGCATTCAGGATGCGATAAAATCACAAAAAGTGTCGAAATTAAGGCGAAAGAAATCGTTGACACATTTTGGGATGTGATTTATTAGATGGCTTTTTCGAGTCACAAACAGATACATGTAATCAGCAAACGGGAATTTAATCATTTTGTATGTTTTCTGTTTCTCGACCTGATTTATCAGTTCTGCTGTATAAAACAGAACAGGCATCAAGTCAAAATTATTCGAATCAATTTTCTGCCAAAATCCATTGTTAAGAGGCATTTAAAAAATAGGAAAGCATCAGTGGGTAACGTTTTTTTAGCAGTGCTACAAGTTATGGTTACAGTCAGTGCAAGCCACCTAAACTTGAGCAAAAAAGTGCAAAAAACGGACAAAAATGATTATATTATCGTTAGGGAGCAACAGAGCAGGGAACCCCTTTTTCAGAGTCACAAGAAGCCAATGCTATTTTTTTCCTTTGCATGTGTGTGTGTGGTGGATTTTTGTTCGGGGGCCTTCAGCGCGTTGAGGCTATCAAGCGCCCTTGTGTCTATTCTCACCCGGGCGGTCTAGTGTCAGTTCCGGGAGGGCGGGAAGTCCAAGACGTTCGGGCGAGGAGCTTAGCTGCAGAAGGCATACGGCACACAAATACTCCAAGAACTGATGTAGAACTCTTCCTTATAAGTCCACCAGACACTACGCCAGAATGACAAACAGGCACACATAACTTACATCACCCGGGACAAACAGGCACGCATACCTTAACCCTCGCCCGGGTAGGGGGCGGGTGGATGCCACCCCTCGGTTTTTCTGGAATAACTCGACTAGATTCCAACTGATTGCAATGGAACTTTCAGTATCCTACTTTTGACAAATTAGGCACATACTCTAAAAAATTTAAACTCCTAACCTACATGACCCGTGACCTATGACCTGTTTCTCAAGGTCATGTCAGGCGCAACTGGCGTCCCGCAGTATCGATGCTTGTAACTTGAGCAGTTTCCGAGTGTTTGTTGTTCAGGAGCATATGCACAGGTGTTTCCAGGTGACTGGTGTGGTTTCCACTGAGATTTTGATCTCGATTGACCTTTTCAGAGGTCAACTGAGGTCACTGACCTCCGATGACCTCAGATTACTTTTTTGGGCTTCTGGTGGTTTCTAGGACATTTTGTGACGCTGATTTCGAATTTGGGATCCATTCTACATAATTATATGTTCCACTGGGGTCATGCGCTTCCACAGGTCAACCGAGGTCACTGATCTCAGATGACCTGACATGACCTTTTTGGAATTTGGAAGTTTTTAGGACATTTTGTGACGCTGATTACGAATTTGGCACCCATTAAGCATTATGATATGCTCATTAACGATTCTAGCTCGATAAAATTCAATTTATACGCATTTACAATTTGGATGACTTGTGGGTCATTGACATGACCTCAGAGGTCACCTAATGACCCAAGACCTTAAAATTGGGTATCAGCGGCTTCCTCTTGTCACAAGCAACACGCTCGTTTTTGAATCGAAGCTTTAGCTTAATTAGGAGCGAAACGTTAAGGGGGGGGGGGGGGGGGTCGTACCCCCTACCCGAACACGTAATGATTTTGCCATGTGAGGAGCCGCGAAGCTGATGCACATTTTTTTGCATGGAGTCTGGTTTAGCCGCGATGCTTATTCTCATCTGGGCGGAACAACATCAGCCAAAACTATCGATTTCAGTCAGCCAAACAGCCTGGTGTGGTCGCTCAAGCTCCCTTCACAGAGAAAATATCCTGTAATGGTCACAGTGCAGACTGTGCGGATCTAGACCAGCCTTGCCGATCAGAGGCCAATTTCACAAAGAAAAAAAGTTTGTAATTGCAAAGAATTTCTTTGTTATTACAAATAATGTTTACACATGTGTGTAGTTTGGATTTCACAAAACTTCAGGGCTGTAAATATCAATTTACTATTTACAAACTAGTTTACAAGGATATTGTTTGTAGAAATGTTTGCAATTGCACTTGTTATATTTCTCAAAGGTTGACGGAAGTGAGGAAATGTTTGCAATTACAAACTTGTAATTCCAGTGGGTCAGAGGTTCTGAATTTCAGAAACTGCATTGATAGTTGACGTTGTTTTACTGTTGAGGTTATTTTCTTGGTGAGGTTGTTACGTTGTCCAGGTTGTTAAGGTAATGGTTTAGTTTATACATAGGTACCTATAGCTGCCGATAAAAAAAAATCCCGAGAGATTCGAGCAGAGGAATCACCAGCTTTGAAGTCCGGTGCACACCTTATCGATTGCGCTATGATGTGAGGGGCGCCTCCGCGCGGAGAAACCGCATGGCGATAGAATTGCAGCGGTCAACGATGTCTTGTGCAATGTGCAGTGAACCTTCACCCTTTACTACCTAGGAAATCGGATAGGTAAGGCGAAAAAATGATCGAGAAATTCAACGATCTTTCTTTTGAGAGTAGTTCTGTTGTTATCATTATGCTCCGCCACCCGGTAAATGGGCAAATTCTGCTTACTCTAATTGCTTACCAAGATGTATTTTTACGGGAGTTTGCATTCCGATGAAATGTTAATTAAAAGATGATTCTTCCTACAACTAATTTTATGTTGACTAAAAAAATAAACCACAATGTAAATATTTGTTAAATCAATTAGTTAGCAATCATATTATTTGTAAATAGTACCAACTTTAATACAAACGTTCTTGATTTTAAGTTTTCTGCTGTATTAAAATTTGTGTTTACAATTGTATTTACAAGCGGTAATTCAGAGGTGGTGAATGTTTGTGAAATAGCTTTTTGTGAGGCTTGCAATATTTTATTGCGATTGTAATCGCAAACATGTGTAATTACTAACTTATTTGTGAAATTGGCCTCTGGAGGCAGCATGGCGGCGTGATTGCTCTGCTTGGAACACAAGTCTGATTCTTTTAGAACATGGTATCGTATCTGTAACCGGAATCAAAGAGTAGTGCAACTGAACAGATACCTGCGGTCAAATGAAAGGACAATGGATCTTCTACATTCTGATATTCATGTTTTCTGTCTATTAAAGCCAGCGAATGATCTTTTAATTCGCCTATTTTTTCTAGGACGATCGGCATTACTGTCTTCAGTCTTCTTTGAATGCATTGCTCCTGTCTAGATTGCCAGCTAATTTAACCTAATAGCGTTCTCACAAACGCCCGTATGCTTTGCTTTGGAATAATGGTAATATTATGTGCTGTGTCCATCCACAATCCACATGCAGTCATCTCTGCTAAGATCGCAGCGGGCAGACATCTCTGTATTACTCCCGCGGTGGATACCATGTATGTGGCAATTCCCGGATTTATCGCCAGTCGCTATGCACTCACCACAGATCATCACTGTCTCGAGAGTCGCACTGGAAATTAAATATCAGGCATGAACTCCTATCTGGCAAAGCATGTTTGAGATTAAATAATAAATCATGCATTCCATACTTCATGATTGCCATTTTTCTTCCATATATCAAGATATAGAGACAAGAGCGATACAGTTCGCCAATCATCGGCCTCGTTTTGCAGTGGCGACGTGACCGGCCTCACTGTGGATGAGACTAATATCCAGCTATAGGATCCGTCAGTAGCTGGCTGAAGTTTGAATGATCGGCGATATTAAAGGCGATTTTCAGCTACTACTAGTGATAATATTCTGCTCTGCGCTGCATGAAATTGAACGTAATCGGCATTTTCCACGAGGTTGAAACAGAGCCACAAAGATAGATCATGCAACGTGTTGCTTTGCAGCAGCCATATTGCTAATGCATAACACATACTCAGTAACTGAACATAAGCATTTACACCTGAATGGATTAGTGGTGAATAACCGTATAAAGTAATTGGATGTAAAACAAGTAGCGTTTCTAGCATGCCATGCGATTTTCCTTTGTTAGTGTGGTTTGCCACAGTAGCGATATTTTCATTCGAGCGACCTATCAACATGATAAATGACATCAGCGTACGACAGGAAATATTTCCCAAGAGCAATGCGACTTCTGCAGAAAGCAATCACACTGGCAACATGCAATGTGCACCGCTCCGGATGTGGGCAGCGACTGGCAATGAAAGGCGGCACTAGAAATAACAAAAGGCTCTCAAGAGAGATGTGTGGAATGGTGGCGCTATGGAATAATTCAACCCGCGAATCATTTCCCTTTAAGTTGCCGCAATAGTTTTACACGTAAGCCTGTGCTTTCGTCTGACCTTTCCGTACTTGAGCGAGAGCTGAGTTCCCTTCTTGCTCATTTGTGGGCAACAGCTGACCTATGTTTTAACTAGTAATACCCAAATAAATGTTTCAACATGCTCCATCAAAGCTGTGGTCAGGCGAACACGAATTTTTGAAACAGTTAAAAAGTAAAACCCTTTCCACTTTATTTCAACATGCGACGTCTAATATAAGAATAGCCTAAACAAATTAAGTGCAGACATCTGCTGCATTCATCTTGTCTTGCTGTGTTTTGCTATTCGTACCATCTAAACCAGAGCCCATATATAGGTTGATATTTGTACAGTCGCCGATATACGTTAGGGCAAAACAGGCAGTTACCGCCCCCAAACAAAAAATCGGTAGTCAATTTGTATGTTTTGCCCCCCCCCCCCCAACCGTTCGGGAGGTTGTGATTTGTGTTCCGGGAAGTCGTGATTTACCCCTCCCCTCCCCAACTACTCTTCGCGCTGACGACTCGACGCCACTCCCCCCCCCCTACCACCGCTCAACGACTTTTCGCTAACAAAACAGAACGAAATTACCCCCCACAAACTCGAAACCTAGATCTGCCAATGTATTTGTGTGGTTAGGTACTCACTGAGATAAATATATTATATTCGATGTTATAACACCATAATACCGCGTTTGGTAGTGATTATCAGAGCATAAAAACAAATAAACAAATACCTACCAACGTGACTCAGTTCCTACCATTGCATGTTGTCATTTTAGGTCACGTTAAGTGATTTTTACTTTCTTACCTGTTTAACTAGGTGTGATATTCAGACAGTATCGCCTGCCTCCGTGCCGAGCGGTGCACCCTCACAGTCGGCCCGGAGAGAGCAGTCTCTCAGACAGTATCGCCTGCCTCCGTGCCGAGCGGTGTACCCTCACAGTCGGCCCGGAGAGAGCAGTCTCTCAGACAGTATCACCTGCCTCCGTGCCGAGCGGTGCACCCTCACAGTCGGCCCGGAGAGAGCAGTCTCTCAGACAGTATCGCCTGCCTCCGTGCCGAGCGGTCACAGTCGGCCCGGAGAGAGCAGTCTCTCAGACAGTATCGCCTGCCTCCGTGCCGAGCGGTGCACCCTCACAGTCGGCCCGGAGAGAGCAGTCTCTCAGACAGTATCGCCTGCCTCCGTGCCGAGCGGTGCACCCTCACAGTCGGCCCGGAGAGAGCAGTCTCTCAGACAGTATCACCTGCCTCCGTGCCGAGCGGTGCACCCTCACAGTCGGCCCGGAGAGAGCAGTCTCTCAGACAGTATCGCCTGCCTCCGTGCCGAGCGGTGCACCCTCACAGTCGGCCCGGAGAGAGCAGTCTCTCAGACAGTATCACCTGCCTCCGTGCCGAGCGGTGCACCCTCACAGTCGGCCCGGAGAGAGCAGTCTCTCAGACAGTATCGCCTGCCTCCGTGCCGAGCGGTGCACCCTCACAGTCGGCCCGGAGAGAGCAGTCTCTCAGACAGTATCGCCTGCCTCCGTGCCGAGCGGTGCACCCTCACAGTCGGCCCGGAGAGAGCAGTCTCTCAGACAGTATCGCCTGCCTCCGTGCCGAGCGGTGCACCCTCACAGTCGGCCCGGAGAGAGCAGTCTCTCAGACAGTATCGCCTGCCTCCGTGCCGAGCGGTGCACCCTCACAGTCGGCCCGGAGAGAGCAGTCTCTCAGACAGTATCGCCTGCCTCCGTGCCGAGCGGTGCACCCTCACAGTCGGCCCGGAGAGAGCAGTCCCTCAGACAGTATCGCCTGCCTCCGTGCCGAGCGGTGCACCCTCACAGTCGGCCCGGAGAGAGCAGTCTCTCAGACAGTATCGCCTGCCTCCGTGCCGAGCGGTGCGCCCTCACAGTCGGCCCGGAGAGAGCAGTCTCTCAGACAGTATCGCCTGCCTCCGTGCCGAGCGGTGCACCCTCACAGTCGGCCCGGAGAGAGCAGTCTCTCAGACAGTATCGCCTGCCTCCGTGCCGAGCGGTGCACCCTCACAGTCGGCCCGGAGAGAGCAGTCTCTCAGACAGTATCGCCTGCCTCCGTGCCGAGCGGTGCACCCTCACAGTCGGCCCGGAGAGAGCAGTCTCTCAGACAGTATCGCCTGCCTCCGTGCCGAGCGGTGCACCTTCTTAGTCGGCCCGGAGAGAGCAGTCTCTCAGACAGTATCGCCTGCCTCCGTGCCGAGCGGTGCACCCTCACAGTCGGCCCGGAGAGAGCAGTCTCTCAGACAGTATCGCCTGCCTCCGTGCCGAGCGGTGCACCCTCACAGTCGGCCCGGAGAGAGCAGTCTCTCAGACAGTATCGCCTGCCTCCGTGCCGAGCGGTGCACCCTCACAGTCGGCCCGGAGAGAGCAGTCTCTCAGACAGTATCACCTGCCTCCGTGCCGAGCGGTGCACCCTCACAGTCGGCCCGGAGAGAGCAGTCTCTCAGACAGTATCGCCTGCCTCCGTGCCGAGCGGTGCACCCTCACAGTCGGCCCGGAGAGAGCAGTCTCTCAGACAGTATCGCCTGCCTCCGTGCCGAGCGGTGCACCCTCACAGTCGGCCCGGAGAGAGCAGTCTCTCAGACAGTATCGCCTGCCTCCGTGCCGAGCGGTGCACCCTCACAGTCGGCCCGGAGAGAGCAGTCTCTCAGACAGTATCGCCTGCCTCCGTGCCGAGCGGTGCACCCTCACAGTCGGCCCGGAGAGAGCAGTCTCTCAGACAGTATCACCTGCCTCCGTGCCGAGCGGTGCACCCTCACAGTCGGCCCGGAGAGAGCAGTCTCTCAGACAGTATCGCCTGCCTCCGTGCCGAGCGGTGCACCCTCACAGTCGGCCCGGAGAGAGCAGTCTCTCAGACAGTATCGCCTGCCTCCGTGCCGAGCGGTGCACCCTCACAGTCGGCCCGGAGAGAGCAGTCTCTCAGACAGTATCGCCTGCCTCCGTGCCGAGCGGTGCACCCTCACAGTCGGCCCGGAGAGAGCAGTCTCTCAGACAGTATCGCCTGCCTCCGTGCCGAGCGGTGCACCCTCACAGTCGGCCCGGAGAGAGCAGTCTCTCAGACAGTATCGCCTGCCTCCGTGCCGAGCGGTGCACCCTCACAGTCGGCCCGGAGAGAGCAGTCTCTCAGACAGTATCGCCTGCCTCCGTGCCGAGCGGTGCACCCTCACAGTCGGCCCGGAGAGAGCAGTCTCTCAGACAGTATCGCCTGCCTCCGTGCCGAGCGGTGCACCCTCACAGTCGGCCCGGAGAGAGCAGTCTCTCAGACAGTATCGCCTGCCTCCGTGCCGAGCGGTGCACCCTCACAGTCGGCCCGGAGAGAGCAATCTCTCGAGGCCGCGGTACCACAGCTCGTCCCTCCGTGTTGACAGCTAGCGAACATCGCGGCACATTTCCATATTTCCAATCGAGCCGCCAATTTTCACTCTGCGATTTGAACAGCGTGCTGTATTTCATACGAGCGCGGCTCGTTTCACATTCGCCATCCAACTGCATGGCGATGTCGAGTCGGCAGCTGCAGGTCGGCCCGCCGCCCGCCGCCCGCCGCCCGCCTCGGCTCCATGTGTGGCGCCAAACTCCTGCACGTGCAATTCAATGGGCTCAGCAAACTTTAACAGCGGTATTAACGTCACACTGTTGATGATTTTGCAATTTACTTTCATTGTCAATAATCATTCTGAGCTGATTATTTATTTCGGTTTTAAACAGTTGGCATAAGCAACAGAGGAAAAGTTAACCAAGGAAAAATATCATTATCATAGCAGGATTTTTTTTTTAGAATCGAAAACATGTTACGCTGCAGATGTCACCACGGCAGCGTTAGTTCAACAGTTGTTCAGCAGACTTCCAGGTACCGCACGCCGTACGGGAAATTGTCTGCAAGATGCAGCCACTTTTACTTATTTCTCATCCTTACATTGCATCGGAATATAGCGAAGCTGCCGGAAGAGATGATCCATTGGTCAGAACAGCCAAATTTCGTATGATTCTCCTAGCCGCTAGTCCTCACTAATTTGCCCCGCTCTTGTGAAACCTGTGACCAGCCAACAGTTCACTTGGTCCAGCAACCGCTCCGTGTAAGTCGACTCGCCGCCCACATGGGCTGCCGTTTTTACCGCCGTCTCGTCGTCCAGCGGGTGAACGGGCACAGTAAGCCACCGGGACGGTCTCCGTTTAGAACGGACACAGAAAGCCACCGGGACGGTCTCCGTTTAGAACGGACACAGAAAGCCACCGGGACGGTCTCCGTTTAGAACGGGCACAGAAAGCCACAGGGACGGTCTCCGTTTAGAACGGGCACAGAAAGCCACAGGGACGGTCTCCGTTTAGAACGGGCACAGTAAGCCACAGGGACGGCCTCCGTTTAGAACGGGCACAGTAAGCCACCGGGACGGTCTCCGTTTAGAACGGACACAGTAAGCCACCGGGACGGTCTCCGTTTAGAACGGACACAGAAAGCCACCGGGACGGTCTCCGTTTAGAACGGGCACAGAAAGCCACAGGGACGGTCTTAGTTTAGAACGGGTACAGAAAGCCACAGGGACGGTCTTAGTTTACCACCGTCTCGTCGGTCCAGCGGGTGAACGGGCACAGTAAGCCACCGGGACGGTCTCCGTTTAGAACGGACACAGAAAGCCAACGGGACGGTCTCCGTTTAGAACGGGCACAGAAAGCCACAGGGACGGTCTTAGTTTAGAACGGGTACAGAAAGCCTCATGGACGGTCTCCGTTTAGAACGGGTACAGAAAGCCACAGGGGCGGTCTTAGTTTAGAACGGGTACAGAAAGCCACAGGGACGGTCTTAGTTTACCACCGTCTCGTCGGTCCAGCGGGTGAACGGACACAGTGAGCCACAGGGACGGTCTCCGTTTAGAACGGACACAGTGAGCCACAGGGACGGTCTCCGTTTAGAGTTTAGAACGGGCACAGAAAGCCACAGGGACGGTCTTAATTTACCACCGTGTCGTCGTCCAGCGGGTGAACGGGCACAGAAAGCCACCTGGACGGTCTCCGTTTAGAACGGGCACAGTGAGCTACAAGGACGGTCTCTGTTTAGAATAGATACAGAAAGCCACAGGGACGGTCTCCGTTTAGAACGGACGCAGAAAGCCACAGGGACGGTCTCCGTTTAGAACGGACACAGTAAGCCACAGGGACGGCCTCCGTTTAGAACAGGAACAGTAAGCCACCGGGACGGTCTCCGTTTAGAACGGGCACAGTAAGCCACCGGGACGGTCTCCGTTTAGAACGGGCACAGTAAGCCACCGGGACGGTCTCCGTTTAGAACGGACACAGAAAGCCACCGGGACGGTCTCCGTTTAGAACGGGCACAGAAAGCCACAGGGACGGTCTCCGTTTAGAACGGGCACAGAAAGCCACAGGGACGGTCTCCGTTTAGAACGGGCACAGTAAGCCACAGGGACGGCCTCCGTTTAGAACGGGCACAGTAAGCCACCGGGACGGTCTCCGTTTAGAACGGACACAGTAAGCCACCGGGACGGTCTCCGTTTAGAACGGACACAGAAAGCCACCGGGACGGTCTCCGTTTAGAACGGGCACAGAAAGCCACAGGGACGGTCTTAGTTTAGAACGGGTACAGAAAGCCTCATGGACGGTCTCCGTTTAGAACGGGTACAGAAAGCCACAGGGGCGGTCTTAGTTTAGAACGGGTACAGAAAGCCACAGGGACGGTCTTAGTTTACCACCGTCTCGTCGGTCCAGCGGGTGAACGGACACAGTGAGCCACAGGGACGGTCTCCGTTTAGAACGGACACAGTGAGCCACAGGGACGGTCTCCGTTTAGAGTTTAGAACGGGCACAGAAAGCCACAGGGACGGTCTTAGTTTACCACCGTGTCGTCGTCCAGCGGGTGAACGGGCACAGAAAGCCACCTGGACGGTCTCCGTTTAGAACGGGCACAGTGAGCTACAAGGACGGTCTCTGTTTAGAATAGATACAGAAAGCCACAGGGACGGTCTCCGTTTAGAACGGACGCAGAAAGCCACAGGGACGGTCTCCGTTTAGAACGGACACAGTAAGCCACAGGGACGGCCTCCGTTTAGAACAGGAACAGAAAGCCACAGGGACGGTCTCCGTTTAGAACGGGCACAGAAAGCCACAGGGACGGTCTCCGTTTAGAACAGACACAGTAAGCCACAGGGACGGTCTCCGTTTAGAACGGACACAGTAAGCCACAGGGACGGTCTTAGTTTACCACCGTCTCGTCGTCCAGCGGGTGAACGGGCACAGTGAGCCACAGGGGCGGTCTTCGTTTAGAACAGACACAGTAAGCCACAGGGACGGTCTCCGTTTAGAACGGACACAGTAAGCCACAGGAACGGCCTCCGTTTAGAACAGACACAGAAAGCCACAGGGACGGTCTCCGTTTAGAACGGGCACAGAAAGCCACAGGGACGGTCTCCGTTTAGAACAGACACAGAAAGCCACAGGGACGGTCTCCGTTTAGAACGGGCACAGTAAGCCACAGGGACGGTCTCTGTTTAGAACGGGCACAGAAAGCCACAGGAACGGTCTCCGTTTAGCAGAGTATTCTATTCCAGCCTTCCATTGTTCTTCGGGCCGTGACTGAACATTAGCAGGATTGGATCTTAGCGAACTCAGAGTAATAGTTTCGGCTTCGATGTTTTGCGAGGTTGGAAATATGTCTGATTTCTGATGGATATGGAGGGAGCATCAAAGGAAAACATGCGTAAATAAAGACAGAATTTCACACAGTAGTTCTCTCAGCATATCCCATATTCCCTAATCCCATTTCCTCTGCCAAAGCTGATATCTTTTGGAAAGAAAAGTTAATAAGACCTGACTTTGAACCAGTTATCCCGCCCCGTACTTTTTTTAAAACGGCACCTTTTGTTCCGGAGCCTCGTAATCCCATTATCTGTAATGGTCCTTAGAAGTACGCCTGCGTTGTTTACCTGTCCATTTTCTGTTGCGGAGAATTCCCACGTGCAGCCGAGGCTCCATTTCGGCGTCGGAGAGCCGTCTGAGAGTCTCGTCCAATCCCAGAGGAGAGCGGGGGCTGTTCATCTGTCCCCCTCTCATCCTCTCCCCTCTCCCTGCCCATTCGCTGGAGAGAAATACACCAGATATCTCACCACGTTGGACTGTGGAGGTTCTATCGCTGAGACAGTGGTGGATGTACAAATATTCCATGCATATCTTTCGTTTATGTGAAGGAAATAATGCAATATACCTAGCAATATCATAGGAAACAGAAGGGAGAAATGACAAAACGGTAGCACGTTTGCAAATATCGACGGGCACATAATAGCATAGGCGTGGATGGGAACGGGGACAGAGGTGTCATTGCCTCCACTTTTTGGTCATTTTGTCTGCTAACGTCTTTTCTTTGTCAAATGAGGAAAATGTGAGACAGCAGAAGTGTTATCAAGAATCAAGAAACAAGCACTCAAGTCTGCAAATAAATATTGCATAAATGGATTGGGTTTCCATAAAAACAAATACACGTTTCAATGTCCCTCCCACTTCTCTCGACGTTCCTACGTTCCTGCGTAATAGCCACTAGCGCAGCGCAATTCATGATATGTAATATACGAGAGAATGAAAATGCCGGCATTCCTAAAAATGGAATGGATGACAATTGATTTGGGCTCATTTCATTCCACAGCAACGCACTAGCAGAATGCTTGCTAGGTTCCATCAAATCATGTAAAAAGCACGGATGAAATATTATTGAATTGACAGTTTGGATGCATTTTGTTTCAATAGCACCAATATATAGCATAAATCGACTTCAAATAATTTCAACTATTGTAACCAGGGGCGCAGCCAGGGGGGTGGGGGGCTATGGGGGGGGGGGATAAAGGCCCCTTCCCCTGTCGTGGCTCAGAGGGGCCCATCTCGGGTCTGCAAGGGGCCCATCGTGGACTCAGAAAGGGCCCATTTCAGGCCTGATTAAACCCAATTTAGCCTCAGAAAGCGAGCATCTCAGGTCCAGAAAAGGTCCATCTCAGCTCTCAGGCCCGGGAAGGGCCCATCTTAAGTCGGGGAGGGCCCATATTGGGCTCAGAAAGGGCCCATCTCATGTCTGGAAAGGGCCCATCTTAGGTTCTGAATGGGCCCATCTTAGGCTCAGAATGGACCCATCTCAGATTTTGAAAGGGCCCATCGTGAACTCAGAAGAGGCCCATCTCAGGTTTGGAAAGGGCCCATCTTAGGCTCAGAAAGGGCCCATCTCAGGTCTGGAAAGAGCCCATTTTTAGGCTCAGAATGGGCCCATCTAAGGCTCTGAGTTGGCCCATCTCAGGTTTTGAAAGGGCCCGTCGTGAACTCGAAAGGGCCCATCTCAGGTCTGGAATGGGCCCGTATTAAGCTCAGAATAGACCCATCTCAGGTTTTGAAGGGGCCCATCGTAAGCTCAGAAAGGGCCCGTCTCAGGTGCGGAGAGGGTCCATTTTAGGCTTTGAAAGTGAGCATCTTAGTCCCGGAAAAGACTCATGTCTGCTCTTAGACCAGGTAAGGGCCCATCTCAGGTCTAGAGAAGGCCCGTATAATTTGGCCCTGAAAGGATTTTTTTTTAGGTCTGGAGAGGACTGGGAAGGGTCCATCTTTGAGCTGGAGAAGGACTGTTTCGGTAAATTCGGCCCAGAAAGGCCCCATGACTGGTTAGGGCTCATCTTAGCTGGCAGCATGTAGGACGGAAGCTGGCAGGCGACGACTTTGCTATCGCGGCGTCAAAATGCTGAATAAGGCAAAAGTGCATGTGAGCGATCGCCACTTCCGCACAACTCTTAAGCGTGAGCTACTGTCGCGGAACTCAGCTGGCGAATGATTGTGTATGAACGAATGGGTGAATGGTGTTGTGTATACGGTATCCGACTAGTTTAAGATGACGTGCAACATTGAAAAGCCGCCTTGTCGTGGATATGATGCAAATATATCTGATCTGATCTGATCTTACCCTTGAACTCAGACATGGCATGATCAATGATGGCTCACATGCAGACCAGAAAAGGCCCATCTCAGATCTGGAAAGAGCCCATCAAAGTCGTAGAAAGCCCCCCTCCCTGTCTTGAGTCTAGGAATAGTCCAATTTAGGCCCGGAAAAGGTCCATCTCAGGTCTGGAAAAGGCCAATCAGAGGTCTTGAAAGGACCTATCTTTAGACCAGAAAAGGACCATCATCGGCTCAGATGCCTGATGCCTCAGAAAGCTGCCCATCTGGCATCTCGGGGGGGGGGGGGGATAACGGCCCATTTAGCTAAAATTGGAGGGAAAATGCCCCCTGTCCCCGGGCCCCCGGCGTAGTGGGTTACATTAACCATGCGGCGGCAGGCGTCAGCAGTGTACGGGGGACGGGGAATTTATAGCAATATAAATAAATACAAAACAATGAGCTGGGGCAGAACAAAACTCTGGTCGAATGCATCCTGGGTTTGATTAAATTGTTCATGATTTCCTTTCTCAAATCCGCCAAAAGGGAGTACGTCCTGAGCGCTGCATGCTTGAGCATATACACAATTAATGCTTAGATTAATGATGCCATTTTTGATCAATAATTATTTTGGTTCATTTCGACGTTTGCGTGTGCCACGCGCTGTGGTAACACCCCTATCAGAATGCACTATACCAAAATCAAAATTGATTTTATGGTCCTAGCCAATGGTGAAAACCCGATCTCAATCAGAGCAGTAGTTACAAAGTTATTAGCTTCCGAAAAGCGTCTGTACAGCCATGTCAGGCCAGGTCGGGCCGGTTCGGGCCGGTTCGGGCCGGTTCGGGCCGTGTTGGGCCGGGTCAAATGTAATTTGTCTAGTAAGCTGACTAGAAACCTCACGGGCGCTTCGCACCCGCTCAGTAATAACTCAACAATAATATGAATAATGGTGAGTATGACATCACATTCATTTAGCATAATCACTATAGTTTGGTAATTAATTATATTCGACATACGCGAGATCTGAGGCCAATTTCACAAAGAAGTCAGTAATTGCAAATGTTTGCAATTACAAATGCAAGAAAATATTTCAAACCTCACAAAAAACGATTTCACAAACATTCACCACCTCTGAATTACCAATTGCAAAGAAAATTGTAAAGAAAAATGTTAGCAGAATCGTTTGTAACCAAGAACGTTTGTATTAATACGTGCCCTGGGCCCTGTTTCACCAAGTAAATATATTCCTTTTCGGTGCCGTACATATTCACTTTTGTCATACTATGACATATTCTGTTTCACCAAATGCCGTACTGGAATACTTATGCCATGCAAAGTATGACAGCTAAAGTACGGCATTTTTGGAATATATTCCATTTTGACCGGCCGATCTACTTTTTTAGCCAGCCGATTGCCGAGTTTGCTTACATTCAAAGTATGCCAGTCTTAGTAGCATACTTTGGATCCTCTGCGCCAAGCTCAGTGCGGGCTATATTGCTATTGAATCATCAACGGATAGATTGGTCAGAGAATTTTAGTGGCATATTTATTGTTTTATTATTCATTGTTGTGTCGTTCGTGTCGAGGGCCTTCGATAATTACACGCCCTGGAGGGGGCGGGGGCGGATTTCGCCCCTATTATCTAAAAAAAAACATGTAACGTGGCGACAAGCAGAAAACAACGTTAAATAGCTCGAGACAAGCTCTTTCGAAAGTATTTCGTTAATGTTTTTTATCAGATCAATATTAAGGTCACCAGAGGTCATCAAGGGTCAGATTTTCCAGTTTTCAAGACTTCGGTTCGTACACCCCCCAAATATCTCGGGAACTATGATAGTAAGCAGCAAACGGAAAAAAAGCAATCGAAAGCACTTGACAAATATAAGCGACATAGCTTCTTCAGATTTGAGTTCAGGTCAATAGCTCAGGCTCCAGAGGTCATCAAATGTCAAAAAGGTGATTTTTTTTGCAAAACTGTTCTTCGCAAATAACATTTTACCTAACAAAGATAAAGTAATAGTTTTTACTCCATCGTGTGTTTCTCGTCAAGGCGCTTTTAATCATATTT
>JAXIVJ010014409.1:22500-34483 GCA_036785665.1 Chirona hameri | reverse complement strand
TACTGCGTAAATCAGTACCCTACGCCGCCCGCCCATTGCCCCCGCAGTAGGGTAGATAAAACCTAACCCTACTGCGTAAATAAGTACCCTACGCCGCCCCGCCCATTGCAATTGTGAAAATACGTAGAAAAAAACGTTTCAACAACACGTATGAACACTGAAGAAGAAAAAAACGTTTCAACGAGAGAAAAAAACGTTCCAACGGATCCACGTACGAACGCTTCCAAATGCGGCCCCACCGGCCCCGGCCCTTGCATTGTCAAAATATACGGAGAAAACTCGTACCAACAACACGTACGAAGGCTGCAAAAAAAATAAACGAAACGTTCCAACGGATCAAAAAATATACGGATAAAAAACGTTCCAACAACACGTACGAACGCTGACAAAAAGCAAAACGTTCTAACGAAACCATTCCAACGGATCCAAATATTTTATTTTTCACAAAGCGTTTGTAACATATTTTATGGTTCATCCTGGCTTTGAAATAGGGATGCGTGAAAGGTCACAGAAAATTTGAAGTGGAACATAAACAAGTGTTTCATAAACTGGATAGAATCGGATGAAACTTTAACTTTAAGCATAGATATAAACAACCGTTTTGTCTAACGAAAGGAAATGTTTTCTTGCCTTGCTGATCATTAAATAATAAATTTTTAGCTAAAGATTCGCCAGGGTTTCAATCGACCTTGCTTCTACCTCACGATGTACAGGTCTGCTAAGTTATGGTCTGTTGAAGTATACGCTTGTGTGTATCAAATATATACGTTTGGCATATTGCTTCATCCAAATTAGCATGTTTTCGTGAAAGGATACTATATTCTTTCAAATTGCAAAATTTCTCTGGCCGCCCCTCTCAGGCGGCCAGAGCGCCCCTTCTCAAGCGGTCAGAGCGCCCCCTCTCAGGCGGCCAGAGCGCCCCTCAGGCGGTCAGAGCGCCCCTTCTCAGGCTGCCAGAGCGCCCCCTCTCAGGCCAGCAGCCCCTGCCAAACACAAAGCGTCCCTCGGCTGAGTTTTTTTTTTTGGGGGGGGGGGGGGCAACTGCCCCCCCCCCCTCTTCCGCCGCCACTGCTACCTGACTTAATATTTATCGGTTAGAAATTATAATACAGGTAGAAACATTTTATCTACGGGTTCAGCTATGGCACATTCAATATAGACACTACACATATAACATTAGTGGTGTCACTTCAAAGGACATACATTTTCGACCATGCAGATATCTCCTTAGTCCTTCCACCGCGCCGCTTCGTTGAGTGAGCACATGGCATGAAATCATACCAAGTACCATGCACAATTATCTCAGGCAGACGCGGCGACGCCGTGCAGCGACATGCAGACCTCGATAACCACTTGCAAATGGCCTATCTCACATGTATAAAACGGGCTGTCAGAGACCTAATTCACTTCACTACATCGTTGATTGCCATACTGACCGAAGCCGTAAATCGAAATCAGTTAGTCTCCTTCTTATGAGAGTACGTCAGCAAACCCTCCCATGAACCGTGCACACCTCGCGCCGACGCAGCTGACTGCGCGTTTGCGCGTTTGAAACCATTCCATGAGCCGTGCGCACTAGGCCGGGTCATGCAAAACATATTTCAGATTAATAGTGAAATTATCATGCGCCATGTCATTACAAGCTTACATGATTTTTTTTTGAAATGTTTAAAATTAAATTTGGAGGTGCCAACCTGCCTCCAGACCTCTTTTTAAGGACACTTTTGCCATTTTTCTCGTCAATATCGTACATTTTGGCATGAATAAATTTTTACGTTTTTTGAAAATATCATTTTCAAACTCTCCGTATGCTGGTTGATAGTCGTAGTGATTTTCATAAAGTTATTATATACATTGAAGCTGTTTCTCCGCATTTTCCGTAAGGATTTTAATGCACACGCTCCCAGCGCCATCTATTGAGCGGGATTGCAGTCTATGTACTAGGTGCAGTTTTCCGGTCGCGGAGGCATGCAGAGGGGCTCCAGACGCAATGAAATGCAATACCAACAGGTTAACTCAGTGGCAAGGACACAGGATCCGGGGGCAGCCGCCCCCCAACATTTTCTGATTTTAACATTACGCCTATGTGCGTTGCATGGAAAGAATCGACTTCAGAATGACTCCGCCCCCCCCCCCCCCCCCAACTTTCGGAGGGTTGCGGCGCCCTTGCTCAGTGGGAACTGGATCTGGAGACAGGACAGGTACCGGGCCGGGAGATAGGACAGGTACCGGACCTTACGTCTGGAGGCAGGACAGGTACCGACCCTCACGTCTAGAAACAGGACAAGTACCGGGACTTACGTCTAGAGACAGGACAGGTACCAGGCGTCACGTCTGGAGACAGGACAGGTACCGGGCCTCACGTCTAGAGACAGGACAGGTACCGGGCCGGGAGACAGGACAGGTACCGGGCCTCACGTCTAGAGACAGGACAGGTACTGGGCCTCACGTCTAGAGACAGGACAGGTACTGGGCCTCACGTCTAGAGACAGGACAGGTACCGGGCCTCACGTCTAGAGACAGGACAGGTACTGGGCCTCACGTCTAGAGACAGGACAGGTACCGGGCCTCACGTCTGGAGACAGGACAGCTACCGGACCTGGAGACAGGGCAGGTACCGGACCTCACGTCTGGAGGCAGCACAGGTACTGGGCCTCACGTCTGGAGGCAGGACAGGTACCGGGCCTCGCGTCTGGAGGCAGGACAGTACTGGGCCTCACGTCTGGAGACAGCAAAGGCCTCACGTCTAGAGACAGGACAGGTACCGGGCCTCATGTCTGAAGACAGGACAGCTACCGGGCCTGGAAGCAGGGCTGGTACCGGTCCTCACGTCTGGAGACAGAACAGCTACCGGCCCTGGATGCAGGGCAGGTACCGGACCTCTCGTCTGGAGGTAGGACATGCATGTCTGGAGGTAGGACATGTATAGGATGGCAATTCTTTTAAATGCCCTGCCTCAGTCCCAGCCCGTGGAAGTGCATGTACCTTTTATGTCACTGGCCTACTACCCTGCACATTCAGTTCAAGAGAGTCATTGCATTCGTGACCACCTGAACTCTGCTCCTAGCGCATGCAAACCACAGATATATGGTTCTTACCGCGTGATACTCAAGCTGTCAAGGGACAAACTGCGAAAGATGTTTACTGTCCATCTATTTAGCTACAAACGTTCAGCGTCACCCCGCAGCATCATGACAAAATCACAGGTGGCCCAAACACCCACAAATATCGCGCGTCATCTCCACTATAGCATCCGCTTTACCTACACAGGTCTGGAAATAAATAACAGAATGGTCTCTCTCTCTCTCTCTCTCTCTCTCTCGGCGGCACGCCGTACGTCTCTGCCGGGCTGGCGGACTCTGCGGCCGGGTCGCTCCTATGCCGCCGCCGGCACACAAGCACAACGTAAAAAGCGCCAGGGATGTCTGTCCACCCCGGTCCCCGGGTAATATCGCTCCCCGCCGGCGCAGCCCTGCGGACCACACCGGACTGACAAATGGCACTACACGACCTCCGTCTGACGACGGTCGGCTCCCGCGGCCCTCCGACCGGCGCCTTAGCAGCGTCCTGGCCTCCGCCAAGCGGCTGCATCATCACACCGGCGCCGCACAGCGTCCAGCGTCCGTCCGACGCTCCGACTCGCACATGGAACACTGAGAGGCGCGCCGCCCGCGTCCCGTATTGCTGGTATCACTGCCGTCGCGCTGAGCCGCGCCCGGCACGCGAGCGGCTCGCGCGGCCCGCTCACGGCGCGTACCGGCGCAGGAACCGGCGCCGCAGCCGCTTCCTGGCCGACTTCCTGCTGCGTCTCCGGCCGGGAGGACGTAGCGCCAAGTTGGACCAGTCGTCGGCCAGGGCCGGGTACGCTGGTAGCGGGTGCACGTCTGTCGCCGTGACGCCGGGCACGGCTCCCGTCTCGAGCAGCTGGCGGCGCTCGGCGGCCGTCCAGCTGGCCGCGGTTGGCAGCTGCGCCGCCACCAGCCGCTGCTCGTGTCGCCAGCGGGCAGGCGCCGCCGCCGCGCGCGCCGCCGTCAGCAGCGCCTTGCGCAGCACGCGCGCGGCCGTCGCGTCTCCGGCGCCGTAGTGGACGTGCACGGCGGCAGCGGGCAGCACCAGCTGCAGCTGGTCGCCGGCCCAGCTGAGGTTGTAACGTCCGAGCCGCTCCAGCTGCTCGGCGTCCGGCTGGCGGCGTGGCTCCGGCCGGAGGAAGTGCAGCTGCTGGCGGCCGGCGACGTCGGCCAGCCGCACGTCCAGCAGCAGGCTGCCGTTCAGCACGCTCAGAGCCACGTCCTGCAGCACACCTGCCGGGCCGACCTGGCGGAGCGCGGCGCGCCCGCTCTCCTGCGACAGGAGAAGGCCGTCGCCGAGCGGCGGCCCGGCGGCGGCCAGGCGCGGCACCAGCGGCCAGCCGCCGCCGCCGCCGCCGCCGCCGCCGGGCGCCACCCTGCCGGCTGCTGTGGCCTGGTCCGGGGCGGAGAAGGCGGCCCGCTGTCGGCGCTCCATGCAGGCCAAGCCGGAGATGAGGCGGGGGCCGGCCGGCAGCGACGGCAGCGCGAGAGACGGGGCAGGGACGGACGCCAGCCGCTGGGCGTACACGGAGCCCTGCATCCGGTCCAGGTCATAGCCGAACTCAGTCAGCCACGCGCGCAGATCTGCCGGACGGGAGAGTCCCACGTCACACATTCACTTCACATATCACAATAGCGGTCTGTGGACTGGCAGAGCGCCGCGGAACACGCAGAATACGCGGACACTCTCGGACAGTGTGAAATGAGTTATCACAAGATTAGTTCGGTTAATTTCAAATCCATTTACCATGTGTTCAGATGGAATCCGAATACATTATGTTTCCTGGAGAGATGTATTGAATCCAGTCTACAATAAAAAAAGTCGAATGTACGCTATATCATTTTGTATATATAGCACTCGTTGAGAAAGGCCAAAGGTCTTACGAACTTTCTCAATTAAATACTTTGCAACTAAATATGGCAACTAAACATGACTTTGAGTGCGGTTTCTGGCATTGGTGCACACTGCACACTCACAGGTTTATCTTTGTTCATAGAAAAGTGTTCGCTAGACTAAATCATTTTCCATGTAAATTTCCCTATAAAAGGTACAAATATGAGAAGGGGGATCAGAGCAATGATTCGGTGGATCTGCTCGCTCCATTGCGAACCCAAGGGACAGATACATTAAAATAGGCACCGGTCGCCGCAAATGACGCCGCAAGAATCATTAGACAAATGCATTAAGTGTTTGAGCACACACTGTCCTGGCCCCGGGGACACATATATTCGTTTCCAAAGCAAAGGAAATTGAACAAATGCAAATTATTCAGAATAATTCCCTTGTTTGCATAAGCACATACGTGAGAAGCATTGCACTCCTGGGAAATAGTAGCGTCAAACACGAAGGGCTTATACGTATACATTGTTTAATCGAATCGGAAACTATGACGAAGCGTAGGAGTTAAAAGCGTGATTTACTTATATAACACAATTGCGAATTATTGTTAACATTTTCTGGTAAATGAAGCCTCATACTAACATTACAGAGCGCGTAGGATGCCATTAATTCGTTGACACAGCGGAGGAGAAGCGAGAGACGGCGAGGAAAACAGCGAATGGAGCATCAAGGGAGACACCAAACGAGACTCCGAGGACGAAACTGAGAGACCGCGGTGGAGATTAGGAAGGCAACGGTGAGTGAGACGGGAAGGCAGGTATCAAGGGAGACAGCGAGGAACAGGGAGACAAAGGTGAGACAGCGGTGAGACAATGAGCGAGTCATCAATATAGCCAGCGTCGTGTCTGACCTGTGGGCGGCGGCCTGTGGGCGGCGTCGCCGTTGACCGGGTCGTTCTCCATGAAGCGGTACAGGTGGAGAGCGGCCGGCGCGTGCAGCCGGTGCAGCGCCGCCTCCCAGCCGGGCGTCAGGTACTGCTGCAGCCGCGGCTCGTACACCCGGCCCTCGGGGTCCCAGAGCAGGCCCAGCTCCGGGTCCCGCACCCAGCCGTACAGACCGACGTCCAGCGGCAGGGCGGCGTTGGTGTCGCGGATGACGCGGCCCCACGGGTCGCGGCGCACCTCCTTCACAACGCTCCGGTGCGCGTTGAACAGCGCCAGCGGCGTGCCGCGGGTGTCGGTGGCCACGTAGTGGCGTTGGCCGGCTGTCTGCAGCGCGATCAGCTGGCCGCGGTGGCAGTACAGGTAGGCGTCAGTGCGGCCCTGCAGCGGCCGGTGCGCGTGGCTCAGTCGGCGCGGGTGGTACGGGTCGGCGTACAGGAACTGCACCAGCTGGCCATCGGAGGAGCGGCGCGCCGCCAACCGGCCCTGCCAGTCGTACAGGTAGCCCACCTGCCGCCCCGCCGAGTCCACCACGTGCGTCAGCCGGCCGGCCGCGTCGTACGTCATCATCCGGCCGCCAGCGGCAGTCATGAAGCCGTTGGCGTCGTAGCGCACCTCGTCGTCGCCCAGCCGCGTGATCCGGTCCGCTTCATCATACCGGCGCTCCACCGCCGCCCCGCGGGCCGTCACCCGCTGGACGTTCCCGCCGGCGTCGTAGTCGAACGTCCACGTCTCGTCGGCGGCGACGGCGGCCAGCCGGCTGTCTGTCGTGTAGTTGACGCGCATCTCCGACTCGTTGTTGCCGACGGTGGTGGTCTGGCGGCGGATGCGGCCCGCCTCGTCGTAGGTCGTCTCGAGGCGGAAGACGTCGTAGCCGTCCAGGTTGAGCACGGTCAGCTCGGGCTCGTTGAAGCCGCTGAGCATGGTGACCCTGCTGAAGGACTTGCGGCCGTCGTGGACGACCGAGCGGTTCGGGTGGCTGTAGTACATCTTGAGGTCGTCGACCTGCTCCAGCTGGCCCTGGGTGGAGGAGTAGCGCAGCACCACCGGCGACAGCTCCGTGTCGCCCACCTCGGTGCTGATCTGAAGAGGGAGGGGTAGCCACGGTCAGCGCAGCAGGGAGTGAGTGGTATACAGGACAGGGGTGGCATGCAGTTGCGGGCAAGGTGTAGTGATAATCAGCGTGTTTTATTGGCAGGAGAAACAACTACCGAGTCCGGTTTGTTGTTCAAAACTCGTCTAACTGTACAACTTTGCCCGCGGTGTGATTGAAATATTTGGAGTAATATGCTTTATACTGAAGTTATACGACGACTCTCGGAAGAGCAAGCTAATCGCACCCGATTCTTGAAAGGTATACAAACCTGGTCAAGCTGGTCTTTAAGTCACTTCGGACTACATTACGTTTAAATTGCTAGGAAACATACATCCATTACAAAACCACAACTGTTGTGCCACACCATAATCGTCAATTGTGTCCCTAAAACCGGCCACACGAGCACGATTTATTACTATTATACATCAACTCCTCACCACATATTACAGCATCTCCGCCCGCTCCCACTGACACCAGCCCAACAAACACACCACCTCCACCACCACACCGCAGTCGGCACGCTCACCTTCCTCAACCTGGCATTTCCATCGTACTGGTACTTGAACTTGGTATTATGCATATCATCCCCGCGCTGGAACTTGTTGTCCTCCTTCTTCCTGAGGCCGGCGTGCAGCCTGAACTCTGTGACGGCGTCCAGCTCGGCGTCCTGCACGCTGACGGCCAGCAGGGCGCCGCCGTCCGGCTGGTAGCGACGCAGCGCGTCCCCCGTGCCCCACACGGTCTCCAGCAGCCGGCCGGAGCTGTCGTGGCGGTACAGCGTGCGACGCCCGTCCGGCAGAAGACGCTCCACGATCTGATGGCGTGGCGAGCACAGGCGCCAGTGTTACTGTGTGCTATTTGGACATGTGCTTGTAGTACATTATATGCATTACCTATATACGATGATGCGGCAGTTTATATGCTGCCGATAAGTATCGAAGCAGCTGTTGGCATGCAGCTGTGTGAGGATTGACCCGCGCTTTGAGATGATGCAAACGAAACGTGGGGTCCGATTGTATATTCTGAGGACCACCTATTGTTAGAGGTAATTATCTGTAATTGGTGGGAATCGGCTGCCCCGTGGCCGTCACGGGGATTCCCTGGGCTGCTGGCGAACGTGACCCGCCTGCTGCTGGCGAAATGTCCCGGCCAGCCCAGTCCCGATGACCATAATGTGTGCCGATCTGCAGTGACCTCTTCCCCCTGTGATTTCCCGTGCCGATCTGCAGTGACCTCTTCCCCCTGTGATTTCCGTGCCGATCTGCAGTGACCTCTTCCCCCTGTGATTCCCGTGCCGATCTGCAGTGACCTCTTCACCCTGTGATTCCCGTGCCGATCTGCAGTGACCTCTTCCCCCTGTGATTCCCGTGCCGATTTGCAGTGACCTCTTCCCCCTGTGATTCCCGTGCCGATCTGCAGTGACCTCTTCCCCCTGTAATTCCCGTGCCGATCTGCAGTGACCTCTTCCCCCTGTGATTTCCCGTGCCGATCTGCAGTGACCTCTTCCCCCTGTGATTTTGTGTGCCATCTGCAGTGACCTCTTCCCCCTGTGATTCCCGTGCCGATCTGCAGTGACCTCTTCCCCCTGTGATTCCCGTGCCGATCTGCAGTGACCTCTTCCCCCTGTGATTCCCGTGCCGATCTGCAGTGACCTCTTCCCCCTGTGATTTCCCGTGCCGATCTGCAGTGACCTCTTCCCCCTGTGATTTCCCGTGCCGATCTGCAGTGACCTTTTCTCCCTGTGATTCCCGTGCCGATCTGCAGTGACCTCTTCCCCCTGTGATTTCCCGTGCCGATCTGCAGTGACCTCTTCCCCCTGTGATTTCCCGTGCCGATCTGCAGTGACCTCTTCCCCCTGTGATTCCCGTCGTGTGTCGATGGCGGCTGTTGCTGCGCTGTCTGCAGTGCGGCGTACCTGCATCCTGTCGTTGAGCAGAACGGTGTAGGGTCGCTCCGAGCCGGTCCAGTTGTAGGTGAGTCGCACCAGGCCGAACTCGGTCTGTACGGTCCAGGCGTGCCGGCCGCCGCCCGGCACCGTCACCGCCTCCACCGCGCCGGCCGCTGCCATGTGCAGACGGTACTGGCCCCCGGACGGCAGTACGACAGAGGAGGGCTGCCGAGCGGGGACAGATGGCGGTCAGAGGTGTACCGGGTACACAGGACCGGTCAGAGGTGTACGGGGTACACAGGACCGGTCAGAGGTGTACGGGGTGCACAGGACCGGTCAGAGGTACACGGGGTACACAGGACCGGTCAGAGGTGTACGGGGTACATAGGACCAGTCACAGGATGTACTAATGGCAGTCGCCGCAGGAGATACGGGGTACAGAGGGTGGTCAAATGAGGTGCTGGTACAGACGGTGGTCACAAGGGGTACGGGGTACACATGACAGTCACAGTACGGGGTACACAGGACAGTTACAGTACAGGGTACACAGGACAAGTACAGTACGGGGTACACAGGACAGTCACAGTACGGGGTACACAGGACAGTTGCAGTACAGGGTACACAGGACAGTTACAGTTCGGGGTACACAGGACAGTTACCGTACAGGGTACACAGGACAGTTACAGTACGGGGTACACAGGACAGTTACAGTACAGGGTACACAGGTGCTGATGCTGGACGGCACGAGAGGTCGCATGGCCACAGGGCAACAGTCAGCTAAAACCTTGCACTGTCGCTGGCCGGATGGGTGCATATCCCGGATGAACAGTTCTGCGGCTAAATTTACATTTTCGACGATGGTGTCGTCACTTAAATGGATGAACGGGATATCGTCATTACGAGCGATTATCGTACGAAGCGCTTCGGGGCGGAATTGATGACGTCATTAGCTTCATTTCTTAGGCGGACGGCGCGAGATCCTCTCTGCACATGTCGGTGCAATAAATTGTATGCATCGGCCTAAAGGAATTACAGCCTGGTGATCCCTGTTCTAGAGCCTAATCGAGCCCCAGGCTCTTACATAATTGCAATCATGATAGGGAGGCCCGGTCTTCGCCTGAGCATTGTAGCCAAATATTTTCCTGGACGTACTATCTGAGGAAAAGTGCATCCCACATAGACACATCATGCAATGCCTTATTCTTTGAAATGTGGAAAGCATTGTCACCAGGGCAAATTCAATTTCACTGTTCTAACTGCCAGCGCCGAACAACGAGAAGTTCCGGTTCTCTACCATCCTAAATGTATCACCATCGTCCGTTACGTAAACTGTGAATGTATTGATCCCACCGTTCAGAGAAGCTATGAGTCTGGGCTGGAAATGATCTCTCTCAGTGATGCCGTGGGGCTGTTCCGACTCCTGGTACCAGCCGCTATTGTGACTGACCAGGTGATTAAGTCCCACACTCTTGACCTATTGCCAGAGGGGCCCGGCAACACACAGCTATGGCCCCACGTTTCCGAATTAAATTATATATATATATATATATATATATATATATATATATATATATATATATATATATATATATATATATATATATATATATATATATATATATATATATATATATATATATATATATATATATATATATATATATATATATATATATATATATATATATATATATTTGTATCTGTATCTGTATCTGTATCATATATGTATATATGTATATAGGTATATATGTATATATGTATATATATATATATATATATATATATATATATATATATATATATATATATATATATATATATATATATATATATATATATATATATATATATATATATATATATATATATATATATATATATATATATATATACATATATATATATATATATATATATATATATATATATATATATATATATATATATATATATATATATATATATATATATATATATATATATATATATATATATATATATATATATGTGTATATGTGTATATGTGTATATGTGTATATGTGTATATGTGTATATGTGTATATGTATATATGTATATATGTATATATGTATATATGTATATAGGTATATAGGTATATAGGTATATAGGTATATAGGTATATAGGTATATATGTCTATAGATGTATAGGTATATAGGTGTATAGGTATATAGGTATACAAGTATATGTGTATATGTGTATATGTCTATATGTCTATATGTCTATATGTCTATATGTCTATATGTCTATATGCCTATATGTCTATATGTCTATATGTCTATATGTCTATATGCATATATGCGTATATGCGTATATGTGTACATGTGTACATGTGTACATGTGTACATGTATACATGTATACATGTATACATGTATACATGTATATGTATGTATATATATATATATATATATATATATATATATATATATATATATATATATATATATATATATATATATATATATATATATATATATATATATATATATATATATATATATACCTTATTGTGATCCTAGACAAACCTGACTATTTGCATAAAGCTAAATCAATCCTCCAGGACACCACCAAGTTAAAAAAAAAGTCACTCGTAATCCAACAGATGAATTAAAGAAATCTCTGAATCGTCTAATCACCGCTGCAAACAGTGAAGTAGAAGTCGTCAAGTTTGAGAAGATCGTAGGTGATTACAGCCCTGGATACTTCTACGGTAACGTGAAAACGCACAAGCCCGGCAACCCAATACGTCCTATCATCTCACAAATACCAACGCCCACATATCAATTAGCCAAACGTTTAAATGAGCTCATCGCCCCATTCATTCCAAAGAAGTTTTCTCCGAAGTCTTCAGATGAGCTTCTCGACGTGCTCAAACTTAATGAAAGACGGGGACTGCTAGCATCATTGGACGCTGAGTCTCTCTTTACGAATGTGCCTATTGATACAACTGTAGAAATCATACTGCAATATGTCTACGAGAATCCCACTATGCCTGCACTGCGCATCAGCAGAGAAATCCTCAAGAAGATGTTGTACCTGTGTACGAAAGAAGCGCCATTCCGATGTCCCGAGGGCAACTTGTACCAGCAAGTCGACGGCGTCGCCATGGGCTCACCGCTCGGAGTCCTCTTT
>JAXIVJ010014409.1:0-17500 GCA_036785665.1 Chirona hameri | reverse complement strand
GGTCATGGTCGCACAGAACATGAAAAGCCCAAGCGACCAATCTCACAAAATCGCGCAAGCCATGGCCAAAAGCAACTTTGCAATATCAAAACTCTCCCAGCCGTCGCCGACACAGGCCACCGCACACCAGCGCGGCCCCGTCCGACGCACCGTTGACCATGGTGACTGTGTTGCGCTGGATGAGCAGCGTCTCGGCCGGCACCCCATCCCTCGTCACCGCCACCGAGGCGCCCTGCTTGCTGAGGTCGAACTCGAGCCGCACCGTGCGCCCGGTGGGCGTCGTATGACTGATCAGACGGCCGTACTGGTCGTAGTCGTACACGGTGCTGCGGCCGGCAGCGTCGTAACGCGCCCCCATCAGACCTGACGACGATCGCCGGGTGTTAGCTCGCAGGTGGGCGGTGGTTATGGAGACCAGTTGTGGTAGGTATAGAGGGCGGCACGGGCGGTAGGTATAGAGGGCGGCACGGGTGGTAGGTATAGAGGGCGGCACGGGTGGTAGGTATAGAGGGCGGCACGGGCGGTAGGTATATAGGGCGGCACGGGTGGTAGGTATAGAGGAGGGCACGGGTGGTAGGTATAGAGGAGGGCACGGGTGGTAGGTATATAGGGCGGCACGGGCGGTAGGTATGTATAGAGGGCGGCACGGGTGGTAGGTATAGAGGGCGGCACGGGTGGTAGGTTTAGAGGGTTGCACGGGTGGTAGGTATAGAGGGCGGCACGGGTGGTAAGTATATAGGGCGGCACGATACAGAGGACGGTATGATGTAGAGGACAGTATTGACGGATATAGAGGGCTGCATTGGCTGACATGCCTGCACCAACAGGCATAGCGTTCGGGATTAAATGTAGACATTTTAATATTGTCATGTACGAGACGATTCAACAATGAAATTGATATACTGTTATATATATATATATATATATATATATTGATTATATTGATCAATTTATATATTGATATAAATTGATATATTGGTTAAATGTAAAGTGAAAAAATCATGAACAATCGGTGAAGAATGCTTAGGTTATCCGAAAACGTATCGATCGAGTATCAGCTTCTCCACCCACCGGAGATGTCGAGGTACTCGAAGCTGGTGTTGAAGCGGTCCGGCGAGATGAACTGCTGCAGCTGACCGCTGCTCGGCGACATGATCACCTCGCACTTCTGACCCAGCGGGTTGTCGATCGAGGTCACCTGCAGGTCACCAGGGTCACCGATGGGGGCAGTGGTGTCGCAACTCGCACACCGATACAGTGGCATCGTACAGCATCGTGTGCCTGTTCGGGGTCGTCGTCGCGTGGTCGGACAATGCAGTCTCACTGTGTCTGATATTCCAGGTCAGCGACCAACCATCCATTTGTCAAACAGTGTCACGAACTAATCTGTCTCTAAAGGACTCATTCAAAGGACTCACTCAAGTCTCATTCCAGTGAACCGTTTTACCGTTTACTTACAGTGTTACTACAGTGAACCGTTTACTTTCTGTAATATTAAATTTAAAACGAGACAATACCCACAATCTGGCATTATGACAAATATTGGCAGGAATTCATTCCAACCGCTGCTGCGATTTCAACAGATATTAACGCGACGAATCCACCCCTCGCCAACTCTTGTTCGTCATCCTCACCTGGTACGAGTAGTCTCTCAGGAAGGACACCTTGTTTCCGATGGCGTCCGTGACCGAGCTGAGCCTGCCGTTGCTCGCATTCAAGTTGTACGCGAACTTGTACAGCGTCCTGCGCGTCACCATGTTGCGGGTCTCCGTGTGCTGGCCGAACCGGTTGAAGATGTACGTGTGTCCTGCATCTGGCGCGTGGATGTGGTAGCTGCCGCGCTGGTCGGCGGCCGGCAGCGGCGCCGACACCGTCCGGATCCGGTAGTTGGCCTGGTCGGAGATGTGCACCGCGCCGTCCGGCGTCACGGCCAGCGCCGAGATGCCGCCCAGCAGCGCGTCCGACGCCAGCACGTGCTCCTCGTCGAAACAGCGGCAGTCCTCCTCACGGCAGTTGCACTTGGGCTCGCCGCCGGCCAGCGGCTGGATGGTGCCGTCCGTCTGGAGGACGCGCACCCGGTTCACGCGCTGGCTGTCACTCTCGGCCACCAGCAGGTCACCGCCCGGCGAGAAGGCCAGACTCTGCGGCGAGACGAGCGTCGTCTGCGCGGCCAGCTCCGGCGGGGTGCGCTGCCAGCGCGAGGTGCACTGCAGCGGCTTCCCGGCCACCAGACGGACGCGGTAGTCCGAGGTCAGCTGGAACACCTGCCGTGAGGAAGAGGGAGGTCAGAGGTTAGCTGGAACAATTGCTGCAGGGGGAGAGGGGGCCGGCAGAGTCAGAGGTCAGCTGCAGGAGAGGGGGAGGGTCAGTTGAGGTCAAAGGCAGGATCGAGGAATGACGACAACCTGCTACAAAGTTTCGCAAACATTCCAATGCATGTTGTAAAACAGCAGAAGGATGGCACTTATGTACCAAAACAATGATTTTCTTGCAGACCGCTCAAGCTTTAGGTACAAAGTACATTTTTTGTATATTTGATCATGTGTTTACATGTTTACACAATAATACGTAGTGTCCAAGTTTTTGTCGACACTGATATACGATCTTGTTACTACATTCATAGCATTTCTGTGAGTGCTCTAGAACCATGAGGCTTGCAGTCGTCTCGACCTAGCAACTCCCCAAGGCCCACATCCATATTTCACCAAGTGAATATATTCTTGTCTGGACGTAATTCAATACATTGTGTTAAAATGATCAATAGTAGTTCATTAGTAGTTTGATCAATAGTTTGATCAATAGTTAGTTAAATAGTGTGATCAATAGTAGTTCAATAAGTACCTATCCTATCAAAAGTATCATAGGCCGTATTCTGTGTTGCGATTCGCCACAGTAATGCTGTTCCGTGGGAGTATATTCAAAGAAAAATGTTGTGCTCAAAGCCGCGTCGCTGATTGGCTGACGCGTTACCATATTTCTGCGTCCACAGTAAGGCCATCTTTGGGTGCGTTCGGAGAGCGTGGAATATTTCACGTGACGTCATGTAATTACGCTTGGTCGTTTGAGCACGACGACACAAGTTTGCAAACAGTTCCATACAGTCGTTTTGTGTGCTTTCCCGGGTTTGGGACGACTGCGAATTTGTGGTTTCGTGTTTATTGTTGATTGTCAAACTTAAATCGTCGACATTGTTTATGTCAATTGTTACTGGTTGAATCATGATCACTGGATTTCCTGGCGATTCATTTCATTAATTCATTTCATTCATTAATTTCATGGCGACTGGATGGAGAAAACGAAGTAAAACGGTAGAACTGTTCCGATTTCTAAACAAAAGGCGGTTTAAGTGATTGATTCATATTTATTATTGAATGATGCTGATGCTATCAAATTCAAATTTCCGTTAACAACGACGTGGGTAAGCTGGAATCGTTCATGGAACCGCTGTTCTCACTTGTATTTTGGCAGGGACAAATTTCATGGATATATGAAGTGTGCTGCGCAGAAGCAAGAGCGTAGGCAGTTTGAACAGTCCATACAACAATACAACTGGCCCTCTAATTCGCCGACTGATCATCCATTAGTTATTACAATCGCGGGTAAAACATCTATATGAACATTGGGTAAAACGGGTAAGACAATCGTGCTTTTTCCAAAGCCAAAAGCATGCAAGTCAAAGTGGCTAATTTTGTAATTCACTGCACTCGGACCTCGGTTAATCAGCTGCCTAAAAAGCAGATCGGCTGGTCGTTATTAATGTGTATGTTATTTCAAAAATTCAAAAATTTACGCCGGTTAGATAAATAAAATATGTCAGAAACTCAGAAGCATGACAAAATTGAATATGTATGCAGCCACAGGGGAATCTATTTACTTGAAACACAGAAACCGTGTGGTCGTCGATGGAGTGCAGACTGCCATCTAGCGGCGAAGCAGCCAACCAATCTGGGCCCTTACCATATGGTCGTCGATGAAGTACAGACTGCCATCTAGCGGAGAGACGGCCAGCTCGGTGGGCCAGCGGAGCTGCACCTGCTCCCGGCTCAGCGTGCCGACGCACGGGAACGGTCTCCAGTGCGACTTGTGCAGGTTGTTCCCCACCAGGGTGCTGATGATGTTGTACGGGTCCACCATACGGATGTTGGTGCCGTCAGCGAAGAACAGGCTGCCGTCCGCGCCGACCACGATACCTGCCACGTGAGTGAGGGTGAGACGTTGGCAGGGCGGAGTGAATGTGAGGCTAGATTGTATTTGGCAAATAGAGACTGCCGGTTCGAACTGAAAGTATTGGTTCAATGAATTGGGTTGATCATCACAAATAAAACATTTTAATCCTGGACCAAGTATCCAGTCGCCCCAGTCTCTTTTACCATGAGAACGGCATGTGTCCTACATACTGGCCGGTTCACTGCGCCTCACCTTTCGGGTAAGTGAGCCGGGCGTGTCGGGCGCGGCCGCCATCTCCGCAGTTGAACTCATCGCCTGGCGGGCACCGCTCTCCGCTGCCGACAACCGGCTCCAGGTTCTCTGCCAGCCGGTCGGCGTGGCTGAGCCGGCGCACGCGCAGGATCTGGTACGCCTCCGGATCGCTGACGTACAGCGAGCCGTCCAGCGGACTGACCGCCAGGTGGTACCGGTACGACACGCCCGTCGAGCTGCCCGGCACGGGGCGTGACGTCAGAAGGGGTCGTTCCGGCAAGCATCGTTAAGGTTGGGGCACACTGTGTCGCGCAGAGGCTAAGTGGTCGTGTTTGGATATAGTAAGGTTTCCGAGACCCTCATTAGGGGAAAGCATGTTTGAGGGTAGAGTGGCGTTCGTGGCGAGCGACACATGACAAGGTCCGCCCTGGTTTAAGCCTCTTTTAGATAATTACACGTAATTACCGACAGATTAAGAGACTTTTCACGTCTTCCAAGACGGACAAATCCGGATCAGAGCGGGGGATATTTATTCCAGTGGACATCACATGGCACGGGATACAGATTTAACGTGCTTCGTGTCACGAAACGATATTTCACCCTGAAACTGTGACGTTCGTCCTCATTTCTACAGGTTACATATTCAAACATTGACAATGCAGACGTTCCCAATCCCCCCCCCCCCCATCGTTATCTACGTGCCTATGTATGGGAATAATGTATGCTGATATGCTCAAGTTGTCCTTACCTCTCTTATCCCTCCGCACTTCTTAGCCAGGGGACGCGGCCAGTAGGCTACCATTCCCACTTATGTCCCATCCCACATCCATCCTCCACCCATCTCCTCCCCTCTTTCCTCCCACCCTTCTCTCCCCCCCCCCCCCCCCCCACACACACCGCGTCCCCACCACCACTTCCACCACCCGTCGCCACTCACTTGAGCTGCGCCACCGTCTCCACGAGTCCTGCCGGCGTGATGCGGCGGATCAGGTTGAAGTCGCCGACATAGAGCGAACCATCAGGCGCGGCGGCCAGCGCGGTGGCCGCCAGCAGCTTCTGCTGCCCGGCCGACCCCTCGCAGTTGGTACAGGCGATCGGCCGCTGGTGACTGCCGCCCATGGTGGTCCTCAGCACTTGGGGCCGCTGGCGTAGGTGGATGTTGGTACCGTCACCCTTCTGGAGAATGCCTGCAGTGTGGGAAGCAGGGATGTTACTGGCCGATGAAGTCTGGAGTCGAGGTGCTATGCTTAAATTAACAGCGAAGTAAAATTGCAAATGTGTAATCACATTGTCGTCATTTTGCACAGTAAGTCTGAAGTTTGTAGGGAACAACAGCCTGTGAGTTTGATTCCTACCCTCAGGTATGTTGTAGGCGTGGTGGATGTCGAGGTTCCAGCCGCCGATCTCGGAGATGCTGATGTCGCTGCCGGCGATGGTGGTGGTCTGCGTGTCCCAGATGATCTGGCCACAGTCGGCGTACTCATACCCCACGCGCACGACGGCTGTGGCCACGCCGTAAACACGCTGGCTGGGGGAGGTACAGGACGGTGGTCAGCCGGCGGGGTCGCTGACTTATACGTGGGCGGCGACAACGCCTGGTGGAGGCTGGCGTCTACTGCGGTCCTCAGCAATGGGGTTGTTAAATGTTGAGAAATAATTGTAAACAAAAAAGTTGTTAAAAAACAGCTCGCTGTCGCAAGCCCTCGAGATCAAATTGGGGAACTACAAAGGAGCATGGAAGAGTTGCTAGTAACGATGTCAACGTGGTTCCAACAACATGGCATGAAGGTTAATGCGGCAAAAACTGAATTTATTTTGTGCGGAGACAGGAGGCAGTTAAAGCGTATTGCGCAGCCCCCCAGTATTTTCTTTTATGGGAGAGCAAATTCAATGTTCCAACAAAGTACAAAATTCAGGAGTGGTGATGGATAAAACATTGTCATGGGAATATCACATAAAAAACATAACTGATCGCTGCTTTGGAATTTTGATAGGATTAAGCCATGTAAAGCATGTCTTGCCCGCTGAAATGTTGCCGCGCATTGTCGATTGTCTGGTGCTATCACATGCTAGATTCTGTGTACAAGTGTATGTCAGTGCCAGTGTGACGTCTCTTAAGAACATCCAAAAAATCTTACATTTTGCCGCACGAGTCATATCAGGACGCAGGAAATACGACCACATCTCTGATGTATTGCGTGAATTGGGATGGCTAAATGCGTTAGATTTAGATACAATATTCTGACTTGTGCATGTTGCATAAGTGTATCACCAGTGCGAAACCTTCGTCGTTGGCGTCGCTTATCCAGTTCAACTACGAAATAATGGAGCGTGATATCCGACAATCGAAACATGCCTCGACCTAGGAACAACCACGGAAAGCGTACATTCTTGTATAAGGCTAGCCATGCATACAATGCGCATATTGGATATTTCATCTCAGTGTGTTCTGAATCGCAGTTGTCGCCCATTAGATTGTACACTTGCTCAATAATTGTACGATGTCGGCAAAACGTGGCAAACTGTTTTAGCTCATTTTTATGTTCATGTATGGAAGACCGAAGAATAACCCTGTCGTGTGGAACGGTCTGTTTACGTTAATACATACCTACATACAAATGTTCAAAGGCTGTACTGTTTGTTCTACAAACACGGATATTTCGAACACTCAGCAGTCTGTCGGGCATGCCATTTGACATTTTATGTCGGGGCTGCCTAATTACGGGGACGACAAATACCATTCGTGCCATTACTTCCTAAAATACCACGTCATACAACATCTGGAAACACCAGCAATGTTCAAACCAAAAGTGCACCCTAGCCAGCTTTGGCGCGGAGGGCGTTGTCGAGCTTGTTTGACCGACAGACGACAGTGGGGATGATTTATGACTGGTGTCGACGGCGACGGGGTGGCGCCGCCGTCGGCCGTGTGACGTCGTGTTGACTCGCGCCGGCCGACACGCAACACTGTTTACACGGGGAGTTGATCCGTTCTGGGAAAACCCAGGCACCTCCGGATCGAGAGGTGCAGGAGCCAGCACGGTCCGGCTCTGAGAGTTTCTTCGAAGACTGGCAAGTTGCCGAGCTACTTTGTAATTTACAAACTCTACACACGTACGAGAATTGAGGCCATGTGTGGAAACGTGTCTAGTAAGTAGTAACCCACTCTCTCCGGTTAAATCTATTACTTCGTGGAAACTGAGACTTCGCGGAAACTGAAGCTTTGCGAGCGTACGCGAATTGAAACTGAGTGTTGAAACAAGCCTCGTAACCCGCTCGCTCGGTAAAAATCAATTCAGCAACGCCGTGAATGCCAATCCCGCGCGGTACGTACCTGTAGATGTTGAGCCTGTTCCAGGAGTATGTGAACTTGATGTTGGGCTCTGCCTCGAACGTCTTCTTGAAGAGTTCTCCTTGCAGGTGGACCCGGAGGTGGACGAGCCGTAGCGCTGGCGGCACCAGCTCGGGCGTCAACTGCAGCTGGATGGTGCTCTGGTAGCCGCGGCTGCGGGACGAGTGGTACACAAGGTGCAGCTCCGTGCCCGGCACCGGCAGAGACTCTTGTACCACCTGCGACTCGGCGAGCACCGCCGACTCCTCCGGACAACCGCCTGAGAGGTAACGCAGGGGGAAGGGGGCGTTATATAAGAAGTTGTATAACGCGTTATATAATGATATAAGGAGGTGGTAGAACAGTGGGGACATGTGGTCAGTCTTCACTTGGGAATCGGTGGTGTTCTGAGGTAGGCTTTCCGGATTTCCTTCCTTTGTCGATATGAGTCAATTCAACGAACCTTTACCAGATTAAAAGCCAAAAAGTGACTTGTCAACACCGATAAATATAGTAACAACGTGGCCTGTTACTCGCAAACACGGCACATCGTACTGTGATTTATAGTGACATGAGAGCAGCACAGCAAACATGGATTATACGTGCCGCTCTCAAACTTACTCAAACTTTATCACAAGGACGATGTTCATTGCAAGGCATGCATCTATTCTTGAGTGGCTCACAGAGTCACCAGCCAGCGTCACATAGTCCGCTATTATCTCCCCGCTCGGTGACGTCACTCACCCTGAAACTCGTGTTTCCAGCTGGCCAGCACCACGGGCTTCATGACGTCATAGTCGTGCTCGGTGCAGGTCGGCGACCCGGCGTACAAGGGCGCCGCCGCCTCTCTCGTCAGCTGCACGTCGTCGATGACGACGATCTGGAGGCGGTGGAGGTCGCGCGTCAGCCATGGGAGCGACCGCAGGTAGAAAGGTCACAACGCAACCGTTTTACGGTTGTGCAGAGTGTACTGCACGTTTGAATTGGGTTAATCCAAAATGATGTTTGATGCTTCTAACTTTAGTGGTACTATTGCATTCATACTAACATCTAACAAAAATACTTATGATCTATGTCTTTAAGAGTATCCTCTCCCCAACGAAGCACTAGCAGAAGCAACAATGGTTAAATTCCATTTCTAAAATAAGAATTAGTCTCATTATGTGTTGAGCTTGCGGTCTACATGCTGATTGGCAATTTCGAACTCGAGATGAGGGTCAGAAGTGCGCTATTCACACACAAAGACAGCCTCGGACTGATCACCAGTCGGTGAACCCCACCTCACACCCGTCCTCGTCCTCACCTCGTTCCAGGGCACGTGCAGGACGCGCTCGGCCGGCGTGAACGGCGAGCGGCGGAACCAGAGCTTCACCGCACCGCCGCCGTTGGCCAGGAAGTCGAACCAGCCGTCGGCGCGGGTTAGCGTGAAGCCCTCGGCCGCGTTGTCGGAGCTGACCCGCACCCCGGGCACGCCGTACCCGGCCTCGGTGGTCACCCGTCCGCGCAACACCGCCGCCCGACTGAGGAACGGCAGGTCACGGGTGAGACTGAGAGGTCAGAACGGCAGGTCACGGGTGAGACTGAGAGGTCAGAACGGCAAGTCACGGGGGAGACTGAGAGGTCAGAATGGCTGGTCACGGGTGAGACTGAGAGGTCAGAACGGCAGGTCACGGGTGAGACTGAGAGGTCAGAACGGCAGGCCACGTGTGGGACTGAGAGGTCAGAACGGCAGGTCACGGGTGAGACTGAGAGGTCAGAACGGCAGTTCACAGGTCAGTCAGAGGTCAGACACAGGGCAGGTCACAGGTCAGTGGTCAAATCCGCGGCACAGAAAGTCGCAGAAGAGAGGTCAGAGGCGAAGAACAGTAGCAGACCACACCGAACTACTCATCTAGGACCGCAGCTGGAATAGCGCATGTCAAAGGTTAGGAGGAATACCAATATCAAGAGCAAAGGTTAGGAATATGCAGTTTTTGGACCAGGGCCAAGGAAACTGCAACACTCATTTGCCAGAAAGAAGAGACCAATGGTCATGGAAAATTAGTCGAATTATTAAACTTAAATAATGATACGTACGATACGTGACGATATTAGCAGTCTAGTAGCGAAGGTGGTAGTTCAATTTTTAAGTAAAAGGTCAGAGGCTGTATTCACCATCGGCTTCAGGTGGTGTGAACAGATTGAAAGTTCAGGATAGAGAAGTGTGAACGAAAGTTAAATTTCTGATCCCAGAGGTCATGAGGTAGTCAAACTAAACGGCATCCAGATTAAATGTCAGCGCGGCCTCGTGCTGAAATTGGCTGAAGGGTGATCGACGTGTGGCAGATCGGGGCACGGCTATCGTCCGGGAACTCAAACGATTCCTCCGCCGGATATTTGGTAGAGGCCGGTCAGAGGTCAACGGGACATGTATGGAGAAGGTCAAGGGTCGGACAGTACATCCGAGATGGCTCCACAGCTATCACATATGCAATAATGACAGTGATCAAGCCGTCAGTTTCGGTATGACTGACCACAAGATAAAGCTGGCATACTATTGGTAGGTAGGTACATGTGCGTTTGCTTAAACCGGCCTTAATAATCGTATGGCTGCACTTTGCATGTCACTAATATTTACATTGGGCACATATGTTCTCCTTAGGAAGACTAAATGTGCAATGTTTCGTTTGCATGCATTCTAAGAGAGCTTTATTTGAGTGCTAACAAATTTGAGATACAAACAGGTCAGAGATCCGGTATTCTTAAATGTGGCGATTTCCAGCACATTCTGGTGATAAACTACGGAAGAGCTAAACGTCAGGAGAGCAGACAGCTGCCCACGACTCAACATTGCAATGGTCAAGACATAGATAACTGAAGGGAGGACCAGGGAGGACAAAGTAATTTCTTAACAACGACGTTGGTCATACAATGAAAAGTGGAGCCACTACTTACGTTAACAGAGAACTTAAGCGATTGGGGTTTATAAAATGATGAAAACAGAAGCATAACATCGACGCTTAGACTACAAGTGCAGGTTGAATTGAGCCTGTGCCACATATCCACATCGGGTGAGCTGATTCTACCTTACCTGGCGTTAAACGTTTTCCAGAATAGGCTGCCACACACAGAGAAAGGCACAGTTGTAAAAGAGTATTTCACAGGTATAGCGAAAGCCATAACTCTAAACGTCAAACGAGCAACTAACGTCGCTTGGCATGGTGCCTCTAAAGCCTTTGACATAAACTTTAGCAGACTAGCAGCATAGGAATCACAGGGATCATCATAACACATATTTATGGCTCGAAACACACGCGGCGGACATTTTAGGGCAAGGTGTGAAATATGTCGCTAGCTTAGGCTGAGATATGTGATATAAATGACCCACTTCTGGGCTTAGTGATATAGTGAACGAACGTAAGTTATTAACATTGTATGATACATGGGTGCGACGTGATCAAACTTCTCATGGAACTCTGCGCTTGCTCGGGTCCGCAATACTTAGTTATTGTCTCAAACAGCGCAAATCGATGCTGATCTTGGACACTGGTGCCGTTTTTATTTCATATTTATATTATTTTCGAAGTTCAACAAATTAACATAAGCTCACAAGCAAATCAAAGTATGTTTCCATGTTTGTTTCGTGAACTTTTATCTGAGTGAGATGAAATTTTCGCTGATTTAACATTGAAAAGCAGGGTCGCCTACGCTAGGGACAAGGCAAACATACCGCCTATACATTTCGACACCAATGACATCCACCATGGGTACCACTCATTCTCCCCGCACTAACTCACGTTCACACGCCAACACCAACACGCCAACACGCCAACACGCCAACACACCAACACCAACACCAACACCAACACCAACACACACAGAGCGGCGTTCCCCCGTCCCACATCCCCTCCGCCCGTCCCCCTCCGCTCCTCACCTCTGGTTGTAGACCTCGCCGCGCGCGTAGCGCTGCACGCTGTCCTCCTCGATGAGGAACTGGCTGCGCTCGAAGAAGGAGGCGGTGATGCGGGGCGGGTGTTTACCCAGCAGGATCTCCACCGGGTCCGGGGCGCTCAGACACAGCTGACTGTCGGCGCAGGCCGGCGAGTGGCAGCACTCCGGGTCCTCACAGTCCGTCAGCTTGTCTGGAGAGGACAGGAGGACACTGTCAGATGACATAGCAGCACTCCGGGTCCTCACAGTCCGTCAGCTTGTCTGGGGAGGACGTGAGGACACGGTCAGATGACAGCAGCACTCCGGATCCTCACAGTCCGTCAGCTTGTCTGGGGAGGACGTGAGGACACGGTCAGATGACAGCAGCACTCCGGATCCTCACAGTCTGTCAGCTTGTCCGGGGAGGACGTGAGGACACGGTCAGATGACAGCAGCACTCCGGATCCTCACAGTCCGTCAGCTTGTCTGGGGAGGACGCGAGGACACGGTCAGATGACAGCAGCACTCCGGATCCTCACAGTCCGTCAGCTTGTCCGGGGAGGACGTGAGGACACGGTCAGATGACAGCAGCACTCTGGATCCTCACAGTCCGTCAGCTTGTCTGGAGAGGACAGGAGGACACTGTCAGATGACATAGCAGCACTCCGGGTCCTCACAGTCTGTCAGCTTGTCTGAGGAGGACGTGAGGACTTGTCTGGGGAGGACAGGATGACACGATCAGATGACACTCTGGAACCCGCATAGCCGGAAAACCTCTAACATGGAGTAAAGATACACCTCACAGAGCATGTCACATCCCGGACTCCATGGTCTCCACGTTCATGTCCACGTTTCATGTTCCACTTTCATGTCCACGTTTCATGTTCCACTTTCATGTCCACGTTTCATGTTCCACTTTCATGTCCAGTGTCCACCATTATGATGGTGGGGATTTTTTTTTGTAATGCGCTGAAGAGAGAAGTTCAGCATATCAGTATTGGCGCCGGCACTGTAACCTCACCTTTGTCGTTGTCCACTTGGTCGGCGCAGTCGCTCTCGAGCGGCAGTGAGCAGTCGTCGCCGAACCATCCCTGGTCACAGCTGCACTCCCACTCATTCTCGAACGACAGCTGTCAGCAGAGACGGGGCAGGGGGACAGTGGTCACTTAGCGGTCCAGTTCGGAACTTCTGTCGCAGACGACAGCTGTGTGCTGGGCGAAAGTGGTCAGTTGTCAAGTTGCAAACCTTTTGCGGCGGTGCCAGCAGTGTTTGACGGCGTAAACATTGAAGTATCAGTAGCCTGTGGCAAAGTAGTCGTTCCAGGGTCGAAACAGTGAGTGGTTTTTCTCCTTGCAAATACCTCCAAGGTGGTTTACGACGCGTCAATAACTGCGTGACCTGCTGCGATACAAGACGGAGAACGGACCAGTTACGACTCGCAGGACAGCGACAGGTTGGATAAGTTTGTGCCAAGTGTGACAACACTGGACTCGAGGAGCGCTCTCGCCTCTGGAGCACCTCCGATCCGCCGCCGTCGAATCGGCCGGTCGAAGACGAGCCGGCCCAATTTTCCCGCGTTGTCGCCTTGCTTACGCCGGTCCGTCGCCGTATTTCAGAATAGGCAGCTTTCAAAGGGAGCTTTACGGCGTCAGCAAACAGCCCAGACGGCGCGATTGCATTTTTTACGGCGCGTCGCTCTGCGTAAACGTCAGCGCCGTCCGTGGCAGACGGCTGTTGCCGCGGCTGGGGACGGTCGACCCGACTCGGCCCGGCTGTAAACCACGACCGAGTACCGATCGGCGCCTCTGAGGCGCGACAATAGAGGAAGAAGTACGGTAGCCGGGGCAACGGCTGGCCGCCGCGGCCGCCGGCTACAGGGTGTGAGCGCTGACGCACCGGCGGCACAAACAACGATCGACGGGTGGCGCCAGCGACACTCTGAATAATGATCTTCGTCGGAAAATCTTAATGAAGAGAGCGATAAATTGGATTTCTGCGGAACAAACAGGTTGGTTGGGCGCGACGAAAACAGCGCTGCAGAGGCGCGCTGAAAGCGGCGTCCTGAAGCAATCACAGACTCGACGGAACGCGGCCAGCTCAATCTACCCAGTCTAATGCGCCGTAATTAATCGTCCTCGTCGCACTGGGTCGTATTGTGACGAGAGGAGATGGACTAATTTGTAACCTGTCAGCTGTCGGAAGCCGCCATGGTAAATTAACGCCCGGCTACAAACAGAGCTGGCGGGGCGAGCTGATTGCTGAGCAATATGTAGCGCCGACCAGTCACCCGCAGCTGCGGCGAGACGACTGATTATAAAATCACGGCAACTGGGTCAAACCGTCATAATATGATGACGCACTTTGGCAGAAATGACTGATGACCAAGCAGGAGCGAACTCACGTTAAAATATAGGATTTAACCGTGCCTGCTCAAGGCCCACCTTTGTCTACGAATCAAAAGCCGTGGGCAACACCATCGTGGTTGTGGTTGTTCGGGACTTTACGGCGCTGCAACTACTACGATTTTACGGCGCCCAGACGGGCAATCGTGATAAGATGTATCAGGTGTTGGCTTTGTCAGAGAACCGAAACTTTTTCCTGAAACTGCCCCGTGCAAGAATCTTCTCAAAACTTAGCGCGTGATTCCACCACACGTAAGCCAAAGACATTGCGGGTCAGCCTATCTGCAGGCGTTTTATAGAGCGCTGCGGGACAGCCTATCTGCAGGCGTTTTATAGAGCACTGCGGGATAGCCTATCTGCAGGCGTTTTATAGAGCGCTGCGGGATAGCCTATCTGCAGGCGTTTTATAGAGCGCTGCGGGATAGCCTATCTGCAGGCGTTTTATAGAGCGCAGCGGGATAGCCTATCTGGAGGCGTTTTATAGAGCGCTGCGGGATAGCCTATCTGCAGGCGTTTTATAGAGCACTGCGGGTTAGCCTGTCTGCAGGCGTTTTATAGAGCGCTGCGGGATAGCCTATCTGCAGGCGTTTTATAGAGCACTGCGGGTTAGCCTGTATGCAGGCGTTTTATAGAGCGCTGCGGGATAGCCTATCTGCAGGCGTTTTATAGAGCACTGCGGGATAGCCTATCTGCAGGCGTTTTATAGAGCGCTGCGGGATAGCCTATCTGGAGGCGTTGTATAGAGCACTGCGGGATAGCCTATCTGCAGGCGTTTTATAGAGCACTGCGGGATAGCCTATCTGGAGGCGTTGTATAGAGCGCTGCGGGATAGCCTAACTGCAGGCGTTTTATAGAGCACTGCGGGATAGCCTGTCTGCAGGCGTTTTATAGAGCACTGCGGGATAGCCTATCTGCAGGCGTTTTATAGAGCACTGCGGGATAGCCTATCTGCAAGCGTTTTATAGAGCGCTGAGGGATAGCCTAACTGACCAGCAACTCTGCCAGTTAGGCGGCCGTTACTGACCAGCAACTCTGCCAGTTGGGCGGCCGTTGCGTGACCTGCGCTTACCTGGCAGGACCCGCGCGAGCTGCAGGATTTGGGACAGCCCTGCAGCGTGCAGTGGCGTCCGTTCCAGCCGGTGACGCAGAGACAGGTGCCGTTCTTGCACTGGCCGTGCTCCTCACACCTGAGGAGGCGACGGACGGAGTTAGGCGGCGACAAAGTACGCTTATGAATGTCACTGACAGATGGCGAACTATTTACATGATGAGTTTAATGACTGGCGAGGGCTTGTTGACAAACGACATGACGTGCTTTAGCGCGCTAAATGTAACGAGTTGGGAATTTCTTATATATGAGTTGAACATTTTTCATACATTAGTTAATAGCATAGTTCGGCAAGTGGCGCCATCAGTTTGCTTTTAAAATGGCTTTGTGTGCGACCTAATAGGAGCTCCTACTGGGAACAAAACCCTGACAAGTCGCGGTTGTTGTTGACATTTCAATAACAAGCACACTGCCACTCAAATGCACGCCTAACCAGCAATAAGCGACTTGTCGCGTGCTGGGTTCAGGCACTTTTTTGAACTCGCCGTCAGCCTGTCGCTGGCGTTTCGACCGCTCCTCGCAGGAATTGCGTTTCAAAGCACGTCTTCGGCCAGCGCCACAACTGGCAGAATCACACTAATTCTTCTGTCGGGACGGCCAGTCGCCCGCCATTCAGCTGGCCGTTTTCCCCGTTCTGCTGACGTCGCCTCCGCTCGCGATGGCCCGGCCAATCGGGCCACGCAGCAATCTTTGACAAATTTCCCGCTCGGGGCTTTGTGGACATTTCCCAAGCCGCCATTAGCCGCCGGCTGCTCAAAGGAGAGATGTTTTTGGAAGCCGGCTGCGTGCGACAGTGATGGCGCCTATTGGGTGGGCACACGGCGCGGCTCAGCGCGGGCTGCGGGGCTGGCGGGGCGGGGAGCGAGCTGAGGCGGCCACCGCCGACAACACCGACGTACCCTCTCACAGCTGAAGACAACGACGGATTTTCTGTCGCCGACAGAAGCAGCGCGTTGAGAAAAATAGCCCTGGTCCGGGCGTTGGTTTGAGGACGGCCGCACAGTGGCTCAACGTTGAGAGGTTGCAGCCGGCCGCGCCGTGACAGCCCGACACCGCCGTCCGGCCGACAGCGGGCCGAAACAAGACATTCCCGGCTGCGTGCTGTCGGCCCCGAGCGTAAACTAATCCATTTAGCAGGGCCGCGTATGTGGCTTTGGGCCACCCACGGCCAGGGGTATGGATTACTTTGCATTTGTGAAATTCAGCCTCACGCTGACATTAAAGCTCTCGTGCTTTTCGGCGAGCTGGGCTGCCGAGTCACTCAACCGAGCGCGACATTCGGAGCCATTGAGATCCCGGCGTGCCATTATAGTCGGCGGGGCGGGTACTGCGCGGCGGTTCAGTTTCGGTCGGGAGGCGGCCGGTGACGGATGCCGGCCCGCTCCATAACATGGCGGATAAATCTGTGCGCCGCTGACAGACAATCTAATTAAGTGGCATCCGGTGCGCTCCTGCATAAGACGGGAGATTTACTGATCTGAAAGACTCCCGCCGCAGATTCCAGCGTCTGCGAGCCTCCAGCACAAAGGGCATGAGCTCGCTATAACACCAAGGAGGTTTACGCGGAAGCCAGTGGTCCAATATTTGCAGGGGAAAAGTCAAGAATATCGTCATTTACCCATACATCAAACTCATCAAACGAGTTTTTTTAAAAATCAGAAGTGAAATTCTTCACTTGGCAGAGTGGTACTGGCCATTTACTGACAACATTCTACATCTACACCTCCGTCGGGGTCATGCATAGAACCTGTGTAGGTACACCCCCTCTCCAGACGTGACTGTCCTGACCTTGGGTCGCAGGTGCGCGACTGGCACTGTGGCCCGGTCCAGCCCGGCTCGCACTGGCACTGGTTCCGCTCACAGAAGCCATGCGTGCCGCAGTCCAGATTGCACACCGCTGTAAACACAAACAGACATCACGTTACGTCACATTAGAGCAGCGCCGCTGTAGGGCGGTATACAGCCAAGTTGACCGAAGGTTCAACTGATCGTGCCGCACTTGTCCAAACGATATCAGTACGTAAATCATGGCATCACGAACCTATATTTCACCTATTTACCAGGCCAAGGTAACTATATTTTCTTCTACGCTTCTTTTGATAATTACACTTGTCAATGATTGAATCCATATCGATATTTATCGCTTCTGATATGAATTGGGAATATTTCCAGTTATCCATTAACTTCATATTTTAAGTCACCCATGGTATATTATCCCACTCCATACATTTCGTATATCAGCTGGTCGTTTCTGAGTATATGTAATTACAGCGGCGGCAGCCGGCGGCGGTGCGCCAGTTAAAGCCGCTCTGTCAGCCGGCGCCATCTGAC
>JAXIVJ010014408.1:0-34484 GCA_036785665.1 Chirona hameri | reverse complement strand
GGACCTGGTGGCCATAAAGTGCCTCTTGAAGTGCTCTAAACTCTCTAAAGACCAAGCGTGGTCAAGAGCCCATTATACCGCGCTTTACGCGGTCTCGTCGGCCCTTTTCGGTGTCTGAAAAGGGCCCTTGGGTGCTGAAAAGGGCCCTCCTGGTCTCCAGAAGGGGGGGGGGGGGGGGCGCCCCGCCGCCCCCTGGCTACTTGCCTGGTAAACGTGAACGTATTTCGGTTCTCTATGAAACCTGGTGGTGTGGTGGTAATGATGACCACGATGATGACGATGATGATGATGGTGATGATGGTGATGATGGGTGGATGATGGGTACTACTGCTCCTGCTCCTGCTGCTGCTGATAATGATGATGATTTGTGTTTCCGGGCGCACCGACCGCACAAGGCCAGACAACGTACATTGTTGTGGCATTGTTGTCATTATTATATTATATGCCTTATGCACTGGACTGAAGGAGTCAATAAGTAAGCATGCTGGACTCCTACAGAGGCTACCTTCCGGCTTCCATGGCAAGCTGCGAGGTAAAATAAATACACAAACTCATCTAAAGTTGGCTTCGCTTATCAGTCGCCTGAGCTCACTGAAGGCCAAGGGCTTCCACACACAAACATCAGGTGTGGATATATGGAAAAAGCCACGGACAGGGGCAAGAAGAGCAGGCGCCAGGCACGAGTGCGCGCCAGGACAAGACAGTGAGAGATGACACGCGCGAGAAATGAGGACCAAGAGCTCGTTGACGGCTGTGATTTCGAGGCCTGGGGTCTCTGATGACGCTGTTGTTGCCGATTGTGGTGCCTGTGGGTTGGCGGGACTCACCTTTGCCCTGACTGCCGAGCGTGTTGTAACGCGCCTCGCTGAGGTCGTGTAGCAGGGCGTCCAGATGTCTCAGCCCCCCTCCGGTGCCCCCTGAGGTCGGCTCGGCCGGCGGCGGCGTCACCTCCCGCTTCACGGTCCGCTTCGTCTCCGTGACCACCTCCGTGTACCGGCTCTGTAACACGTAACGTAACACGTAACGTAACACGTAACGTAACACGTAACGTAACACGTAACGTAACACGTAACGTAACACGTAACGTAACACGTAACGTAACACCCGCTCCCGTCACCACCGCGATGTACCCGCTCTGTAACGTGACCAAGGGTGGTAAAAACGTCTGAAGTGACGCCAAACAAATCCAGCATGGGGAAATTCTGCCCCCACCCCCAGGGACAAGTATTCGACACACACTCGCTGGTGGGTCCAGAGCGACGGTTTGGACTCCATGGGCAATGTGACCACAGTAAGTCACTGTTCGGCCCCCAGGCAGTCTGCGAAGTGCGAGATGACATATTTTGGCGCCAACTCTATGCAGTAAGCTGTCACTTTGTACCACCCCTGAACGTTACCACCCTGAACGTTACCACCTCTGAACGTTACCACCCTGAACGTTACCACCCCTGAACGTGACCACCCCTAAACGTTACCACCCCTGAACGTTACCACCCTGAACGTTACCACCCTTGAACGTTACCACCATGAACGTTACCTCCCCTGAACGTTACCACCCCTGAACGTTACCACCCCTAAACGTTACCACCCCTGAACGTTACCACCCCTGAACGTTACCACCCCTGAACGTTACCACCTATGAACGTTACCACCCTGAACGTTACCACCCTGTACGTTACCACCCTTAACGTTACCACCCCTGAACGTTACCACCCCCGAACGTTACCACCCCTGAACGTTACCACCCCCGAACGTTACCACCCCTGAACGTTACCACCCCTGAACGTTACCACCCCCTCGGTACACGGGCTAACAACGTAACAACGTAACAAAGCTGCCACCGTCACATGATTCACTAACTTGTAGCTCACACAACTAATTAGACACTCAACTAGACACTCAACTAGACTCTCAACTAGACACTCAACTAGACACTCAACCAACAGGTTCTGCGCCGGTAGCACAGCAGAGCAGCAACGGCAATCATGCCACTTTAACTACAACGCTATTTAGGGAAGGTCTCATTCAGTCGTGTGTGCAGAACATAGAGACGCTCATAGCCAAGTGAATGTCTCCTCTAGCAACTCTCACATTTCGCTATACCATTCCTCTTGTAACGTTGGGCCGCTATTCCGTCGCCAAATCCAAGAACATAGAGTATAGACGGTGAAGCCTGTCCGCGGAGTGACCCATGCCATGGGGCCGACAGGATGATGAGACTGGACGGGCCGGCGGGGGCGGGCGGATCGAGGAAGTGACGGCGGCAGAGTCCGTCCAGCGGGGCACGTATAGGCGACGTGGCCTATCAAATGTCACTGGGTACAGGTCTGGAGAAGGGCGAGGTAACGTGTTATAGTGTAGGCTGTGCCGAGGTCACGGATTGTTACTATACGGAAAAGTTTAGCTAGTCAACTTGTGTCATTTTGCATATCTTCTCACGCATCATCCTATGATCATACCATAGCATCATATCATATCTATTATGCATATCTTCTTAAAGGGAAATCAAGACCGTTTTCCACAAAAATGGAGTTAGCACTTGAAATTGGGAGAGGAGACAAACTTATATGTAAATCCATTCACATTAAGCATTTACATATCATCATCATCATTTTTATTGGGCGTCACACATACATATATAGTAAGGCGACAAAATTACAATCCGATACCCCAATGAGTCAATCACTCAATGGCACCGTCCTAAAAATCGGTGTTGCAAAGCCCATTGCGGTATCAGTTTGCGGCGAAGCACCATTCACATTCTAACCTTCACAAATATGCACTCGGTTATAAATGCTATGCGCAGACGCTCCCATGAGGCACTATACATATAACGAGCTACAGAGCACTACAACAGAAGCATCACACATGTGAGTCATGTGTCATGAGTCATTCGTCACCGTCATGAGTCATTCGTGACAGTCATGAGTCGGAGAATTTTACGAGATGATGGGCACGTGCTATCGAGTAGGAATCAGATCGTATCAACAGTTCCATCAGATACGGTGGGCTCGCGAATTAGACCCACATCAATGCTACCGGATGCTGCCTCCATTGTAATTTCAAACGTGTTATTTCCAAGGATGTGAGCTAGACCAAGGAAAAAACCCTTTAGCTCCGAGGGTGTGGTGGCAAGCACGGCAAGACCACGAATCATGATCTGCCTGAGTCGGTGCTCGGAGTGAAACAAATGGGCCAAGCCACGCAGAATGAAACTTCTGAGTAACTCCTGCACTCTCGGCACGTTAAGGGCGGTCATCAAAGCAGAATGATGCGCAAACGGCGGAAGCCCGAGGGCTGCTTTGATGTGACGTGATTGGAAGGTTTCGAGCTCATCGACATCGGCGGACCGCAAAGGAGTGACTACACATCCAAATATGAGGGCTGGGACCACGATAGTGCGCCAAAGGAAAGCTTTATCTAAGGCTGACAAGTATTTACTAAGAATTCCAACAGGGGTTAAGCCATAAAAAGCTCCACGCGCACGCCTGACACGATGGTGTACGTGGGGAGTACCACGTAAATCTGAGCTGACAGCGACACCAAGGTGTTCTGTTTCAGCACGCACAGTGAGCTGCTGTCCCGATAGCCGCCAAATTGGGAGCTCAGCTAACAATTCCGCACCAAAGACGAGGCAATGGCTCTTAGTCTTTGATTTGTCAGGATGGATAAACTCTAGCCTCCAACCTTCCCGAACTCTTCAACGATACACAGCAGATGACTGAGATTTTTGGCATTAGTGGAGACGAGCATTAAATCGTCTGCATAGCAGACTGCTGGAACATGGTAGCCGAGGAGCTCGGCGCCACGACCGCTCTGATCCAGAAGCTGTATCAGCGGTCGAAAAAATACGTTTGCCAACGCTGGGGAGAGAATTGCGCCTTGTCTGGTACCACGATAATGCAGACGTGATATCTCTAACCGAGGTTATTTCAATTCGAAAACACTTAATCGTTCCACGCTGAAAACAACAGCATCGGGAAGTACTTGACACATTTTTGGGTACATGAATGCTTTCCCTGCTCATTGCTAATATATATTTGAATATAATACATCAAGAACTCTGAAATATGCTTTGTCTAACGTTACTGTGGATTTGGATTAGCTAATACATTTTTTTCTCCAATTAACACAAAGTGTTTGAAAATTGCACTCCACTTTGGTCGCCCATAACATTGGTATTTCGTAGCAACAACCTATTTTTCGACGTCCCCCATTGGTGGACGTCGACGACGTAGTCCTGGTACATGCAGTTCGGTTGTAGCATTTGAATATAACAACGCAAAAAATGTTGACATCACTTAACTATTTGCTAACATTGGTATAATTAAGCTTAAACATCATTTCACTATTCAATTGTAAGCGTTCGAAAATTGCTCTTCACTTTGGTCGCCCATACACTTGGTATTTCGTAGAAACGATCTAAGTTATCGTCACTTTTCAGCGTTCAACAAATTGAAACAAAATCGCCAGATATGTCACGCTCCCAATAGTTGAGGGAAAACACTGACCATGAACTCCGAAAGAAAAAAAGAATGTGCCTGTTTTGTTTTCTCTCCAAATATTTAATTGTCGAAATATAAACAAAGTTGTTATTTCACTTTTAAATTGAGACTCGGTCGATTTGATACCATACATTCGACTTTTTACCTTTTTACTCATCTTTCGACTTTTATCGACGTCGACTTTTTGCTATTTGACTTTTTACGTATTTTTTTTTCCATCTCGACTTTTTAAATTTTTTACTTTTCATCTTTCGACTTTTAGCGACGTTGACTTTTTACCATTTCAACTTTTTAGCCTTCGACTTTTTGCCATTTTTACTTTTCGTCTTTTGACTTTTAGCGACGTCGACTTTTTACCCCTTGTCTTTCCGTCCGTTTACTTTTTATCCTTTATCTTTTTATCCTTTTGCCTTTTCGTCTGTTGACTTTTTACCCTGTTGACTTTTGTCACTTGACTTTTTATCCGTTTGACTTTTGGTCCGTTGACTATTTTTCCATGTCGACTTTCTGACTGTTGACTTTTTACCCTGTTGACTTTTTGTCATTTTACTTTTTATCCGATTCACTTTTGGTCCGTCGACTTTTTTCCATTTCGACTTTTTGACAGTTTACTTTTTACCCTGTTGACTTTTCATCAATTTACTTTTGATCCCTTTGACTTTTTCACCGTTTACTTTTTTCCACGTCGACTTTTTACCCGCCGACTTTTAGGACTTTTGACTTTACTATTGACTAAATGTCCCTTTAATTAACATCCGTTTACTTTTTGCCATTCGACTTTTCGTCCGGCACCCGCCCCCCTAGGGCTAATGTTAAAATGCTGTGAATCTGGGGGGCCGGACTCCGGCCGGAGCGATCCTGGGGGGCCCGGCACCCCAGGATCGGTGTCCCCCCCCCCCCCCCCGGTGGCGACGCCCCTGCGTTTCATGGAGTGCTGCAATGTATATACACATATCTTCATACTTTGCTCAGGCACTACCAATGCCACCTGCTTAAAGGGAAAAGTTCACCTTTAACGTGGGGGTTTTTAACTGAGATTTGTAGAGCAGATCGAAAAAACGGGTTGTGGTGAAACAATTGACTCGCTACGCTAAGCAATTTCGACACATGACTAGTGTCGTGGTAGTAGATCTGGTCACGAAACAGTTTCTTCTAAAAGGGGCCCTTTAGAAGACGCTGTTCGGCTGTTTCGTGCCCGATCGGGGCACGAAACTTAAAACTCTTCGACGGATATCCATCTATCGTCCAAACAAAAGGCATATTAGTTATTTTTTAGCTCGAAATACCCCGTATAGCCACATTTCAAGACAACTTTCAAGGTGACCTATTCCCTTTAACCTGGATGTTTGAAACGCTGTGTACGTATTTCTATAAATATAGGTTCTGCTATGTAAATCGGCTCCGAAGAAGGGTGGAATCACTTCATGTTTGTGACGCGTCATTCATAATTCATTCATAACCGCATACAGATTACTCTCATAATGCTGACGGAGGGCGCTGACACCCATGTCAGCGCCCATAGCAGAGAATAACACTGACTGTATTATACCATGGCAATTTGCATACAGTTTCACTCATAATCGCGTCGGCCGGTCGGCGCCCACTTCCAGTAATAGGCGTATAATGCGGAGAGCCGAGCCTACGTCTCCAGTCATGGGGAAGACAGTCGATTTCACTGACCAGTGACCCACAGACAGCAGATGCGAATACATTTAAAGGGACTATCCCACCTTAACATTATATTTGAGTTTAGATAGCCATTTTTATGGCTAGGCATTGAAATTAAGTATGGTAGCAGTTAAAACAACCACAATGATCTAATCAAAAAGATATTCGAGTTTGATTTTGACATCTGTAAAAAGTAAGGCCCATGTGTATTTGAATAGGGACTCTAAACCGACAGCTTCGTCTCTTTACCCAACTGGTAATGATAGTCGACTTGTTTTAAGGTCAGCCTTGGAATATTTTCGTCTTTCATTTCTCGATCCCCGGGTGGTTCGCAATCTAAGCCAATCTAGACACCGGGTGGTTCGCTTTTTCTGCGCAATAGATGTCGACAAAAAAATTGTGCCATAGATTTGGCAGCACAAAGGATTTCCCTGTTATTAACAAAAATAATATGACGTTACGAACCCAACTTTTCGTTTAAAACTAAAAGTTGAATATCTTCCAAGATAGGCATTTTTTTTCGGAAAAAAAAGTTCACGAACATGTTCAGCTGACCTCGCCGGACATGTAGACATACAATTAAGTGTGTTTCGACAACTTTCACAAAGGTGGGACAGTCCCTGTAAATACCAACGTCATCGTCATTGTTTTGAAACAGAGGTATTGCCAGTTGATATATCATATAATTTAAGGTCGTGGTATAAGGTCGTGTATTTAGACGCCTATGTAGAGTAGACGCACTCGCAGTATATGACCTTTCAGCGTCAGAAGGTATATGAAATGATGACGTGCTGTCACGTGACTAGGAATGCTGTGAACACTGAACAGCTGGCCGCAGGCACCGCTCCAGATCCGCTCCATGACCATACGGGGCCATTTAGTGATGACAATGATAGGCGCGACCGATTGTTCGCCTTCGTGTCGCGCGATCGGCCCTCATTGGCAGTCGGTCATTGCACACAAATCTATGCTAAATCACCGCGGGTTCCGGGTGGCATATTTGGAACTCGATCCGGTAGTGATTGGGGACGGGCTGCAGCACTGTTTTTTTTTTCTCGCTGCAAACCGACACGGGTTTCCATCGTTCGACAAGCTGCCGACATGTCCTGTAGTTCTGGTATTGTTGCAGATAGAAACACTGCAATGCAGTGTTGAGTGTACACAAAAACATGTACACAGCCTAGTAACTGCATGCACGTATGCATTGTATGCATTCTTAGAACAACATGCACTGTACACTTGTAAAACAGGAGAGCGCTAGAGGATGGATGACCCGTTCATCCGTTAACCCGCGAGTCACTGGGGGGGGGGACATTTTTTAGTCCCCCCTTAGGAGTATTATACATATCTCAACAACTAATTCAGATATCAACGCCAAACTTTCAGTACCTCTCCGGGCATCATTTTTACACCTTTAGTGCAAAAAGGAAGCAATTTCGTCGGAAATTTTGCGAGGTATAGTGAATTTAGTAACGTCACTAAACACGTTTTTGACACAAAAATCATCTAAACTTTGCCAAGCCGTACACATGCCACATTTGAAGCAAAATGCAATCGAAAAACGCTTAAAGGTAGAAAATTGCAAGGGCTACAAACCGGCTATCTCGAAATTTCGAAAATTTTAGTTTATGACCCCATGTTGTTTTTTTAAATGGCCACAAAATCAAATTTTTCAAAGATATTAAAACAAACGGAATATATGTCAGATAGCTACATATGAGCAACTAACATACCAAATTTCAAAATGATATCATCTTTTTGACTGACATGGCATATAAAGTATGGGTAAATCATGACGTCATATTTTGAAATTGCGTTTTTGGGCTTTTATTGACCAGATACAGTCAAATAAATGCCAGCACTGTATTTTTTTTGGTTATAGATAAAACTGATATAGAAACATGCTTTTCAAATAGATTTATCAATTTCAAATTTTGACCTTCAGTGACCTGAACTTGACATGAACTTCACATAAATGAAGTCAAATGGTAAAATGACTATCACTATCGAATTATATGTGTAAAAGCATCCATAAAACATGTGCTGTATGACTTTCGTAGATATTTTGTGTGTACTGACCTTTTGTGACCTGACCTTGACCTTGATCTTTTCCAACAGTCTCACTTTAGCTCATGTGGGATATGTATCATACCTTTGACAGCACTTTGGGGGATCATAGGCGCAATCGAAGGCCATGGATGGCAAGTATTGTCCATAAACTCAAATACCTCGATTTTGACGTTTGACTTGACCGTGACCTGACATGCGACCTTAATTTGACATTTTTAAGTGTGTGTTAGGTTTATCTCATTGAGCGCTTTCGCATGCCGCATTACGCGTCCCGCTGCTATCATTGGTTCTTAAGATACCAGGGGGCTAACCCCCCCCCCCTTCCCCCAGTGAGTCGTGTTACAGAATATACCCCAGTGACTGCCGGGTTAACGCTCCCCCCCTTCCCCCAGTGAGTCGTGTTACAGAATATACCCCAGTGACTGCCGGGTTAAGCCGTTAATCCATTGGAATTGACATAGCAAAAAGAATGGAATAACCCGCACTCATAAGTCTTACAACGCGACCAACCCAGGCATGTACCGAAAACAATGAATTCTGCACCACAACGTGAAGATGCCATTTTTTACAAGTTCGCAACATCATATGACGTACTTAAATTTCACGCTGACATTTAATTCCACATAAACGTCTTAACTCAACCAAGACAGACACTTGACCTCCCTGTAATTGCCGGTGGGTGTGGTCCCGGCATAGCCGTGTCCCGTCCCTTGAATCCTGTAATGGACAGACGATGATCTCTCCGTACGCCGGGTGGTATTTGCCTGCCCGGTGTGCCTGCGCACCTCCCGTCGGCCACTGATTCGGTAATATCGGCTGGCGTCGCTGGGGTGCTGTTAGGTTGTTCTGCCACCAACAACACTGACCTCTGGCATACTGGACGGAGAGGCTGCGCATGCGGACGGTCTGCGGACGGAGACGGAAGATCCACGGGTGTGCTGTTCAACCCACGGCTCGGCAGCAGCCCACACAGCTCAGCCCACGGCTCAACAGCAGCCCACACAGCTCAGCCCACGGCTCGGCAGCCGCTCCACACAGCTCAGCCCACGGCCCAACAGCCGCTCCACACAGCTCAGCCCACGGCTCGGCAGCCGCTCCACACAGCTCAGCCCACGGCCCAACAGCCGCTCCACACAGCTCAGCCCACGGCTCGGCAGCCGCTCCACACAGCTCAGCCCACGGCCCAACAGCCGCTCCACACAGCTCAGCCCACGGCTCGGCAGCCGCTCGACACAGCTCAGCCCACGGCTCGGCAGCCGCTCCACACAGCTCAGCCCACGGCTCGGCAGCCGCTCCACACAGCTCAGCCCACGGCCCGGCAGCAGCCCACACAGCTCAGCCCACAGCTCGGCAGCCGCTCCACACAGCTCAGCCCACGGCCCGGCAGCAGCCCACACAGCTCTCACACGCGCGCCTTTGCCGCCGCTCCCGATCACACCCGCCGACTGGACGGCTAAAATAGGCCCAGGATCCGCCTCTGGCCGAGACGACACCTGTGACCCGTGGGGCCGGTGAGTGGTGCAGCGCAGGTCAGCCGCGGGACTGAGGACGAGAGCTGTCCGCCGTCCGCCGTCCGTCCCGCCGGCCCCGCAGCGGCCCCTATATATGGAGTGGCACGCGTGCTGGAATGTCCGAGCGCCCGCAGCGCGCGCCTCAGGCGGTTCCAGAGCCGCCCCCGCACCCGGCCGGCACAATGGAAATCGGAATGGAATGACGAGGACTGGGGCGGCCGCTACAATGGGATGAGCGGGGGCGGGGGAGGGGAGAGGGGGTGTTTCGAGATGAAGGTCACCAGTCATGTGGGATGGAGAGCACTGATAGGCCCACCCAAACAATGGAGGCATTACACGCGTCAAGTGACGTAATATGTGCTTAATGGTGTTTAGAAACGCAGGTGGAAACTTGAAGAGTGACATCTGCGGAGGATGGATAGTAATGAAGTTAAATTACAAAACAAAGAAGAAATGATACGATGAGAATCAGTGTCTGTCTGTCGTCTTTCCGCCACGAATGAAAAAGTCTTAAAAGTCGCGGTACGACATTGATAAAAAACAGTAAGCACGTGCTATGGTATGAGATTATAAGACTTTCAAACAGTGTTCGTCACGGGCCCACCAACCTCCAGCCCTGCCCGGCCCGGGCACATGAACACCAAGCCCAGGTCCGGACCAGGCCCGATCAAATTAATAATATTGAGGCCCAGACCCAGTCCGGCCCGTTCAGATTAAGCATATAATTATTTTCACAAAATTTGCAATAATTATCATAGCATATTTACTTGTATACTATAAATGTGAAACAATGAACCAACTATGCTAACCCAAAAAAGCCACAGCCACAGTAACAATGTGTTCTGTGGAAGTGAACTGTTGGTTAAAATATTGTTAAGCTCTGACCTGAGCTTGCGCACATTACTTCAACATTCTCAGCCCAGGCCCGTCCAGAGCCCGGTGATTTCCTTAAAGTTGAGACCCGGCCCAGGCCCGGCCCATGGCCCATAGGGCCAGCCCGGCCCGTGGCGAACTCTGCTTTCAAACGTGTTTGTTGTAATTAATTCGTACATTTCCGACGCATTTGATACGATAGTTTTAGACAGTTTTAGGTTGTACAGTTTTGGGCGATGTTTTGTGCTGTAACTAACATAGAAGGAGATGTTATGCAATATTTTACCGAAAAAAAACGAGTTTACGGATACAGGTTTTACATCGCTTCACTCCAGTCGAAGGCCAATCAGATCCGACCACGGATACTACAGTGTCACAACTAATGAGAAGCAACCACGGAATCACTGCAAAACGAAGGTCATCGGCATACGGTACGGCATATATCAATGAACATATACGTTAAGCCGGGTTGGAGTTTTCACGGGTTGAACGGGCGTATAACGGGTGCCATAGATGTACCACGGGTATAATGGGTGAGTGCCGTCTATAACGGGTTTATCACGTGTTCCATATGTGGACCCCTGCAGGGGCACAACGGGTACCACGGGTGTATGCCGGACACCGTATGTTTTTGACGGGTACCTCGGGTGTATGACGGGTACAAAAACGTATTATAGGTACGCAGGGGCGCAGCCAGACCTTCGTCAAGGGGGGGGGGGGGGGGGGGGGGGCACGGCATCCCCAGAGGGCCCCCTCGGCCAAAGGCCCCCCCCCCAAAACAAAAAAAAACGCGAAATGGTATCTACTCGGATTTATGCCTCTATATTTTGCAGGGGTCCTAAATTATCGCCAAAAAAAAACGTCGGACAGACCCATGTTGAACAGACCCCATGCGTAGATTGACTGATAAGTACGTAGTCCGATACAAAATAATGTGCAGCAACTGACTCCCTTTGGCACCATGTGAAGTATTAACACGCGCACCGACATCGGGTGCGGATATCCGCCCATCAGAGATTTTCGTAAATATTGGGAAAACGTCGGTGTGTAGCGCCACCAAACTTAGCATAGCTCTTTGGGCATCAATTATCCACATTTTGTGTAATTTTGTATCTCGAGTCATCTCAGGTCAGGTCAACAGGTCCTGTTAAGTGAACCCACCTCCAAGCAAGTTTTTGAAAGTCGTGCCAAAGCCACAGTGATTAACCGAGCGGTTTCAAACTCACAGGACTTAATAAGGTCATAAGTACCTACAATTCGCTTATCTTGGATTTATAATATCGGTGACCTAAGGTCAGATCCAGGGGTGCAGACAGACCTTCGTCAAGGGGGAGGCACAGCATCCCGAGGGGCCCCCTCGATCACCCCCCCCCCCCCAAAAAAAAAATGGCGCAAAATGGTATATCCTCGGATTTGGGCCACTATATTTTGCCGGGCCCCCAAATAGTCGCAACAAAAAACGTCGGACAGGCCCATGTCAAACAGAACCTATGCGTAGATTGACTGATAAGTTCTTAGTCTGATCCCCAAAAAATGCGGCAACTGATCCCTGTTGGCACCATGATGTGAAGTATTAACACGCGTACCGACTTGGGGGGCGGATATCCGTCCCCTGAGGTTTTTGTAAATATTGTAAAACGTCGACACGCAGCGACGCCAAACTTGGCGTAACTCTTTGGGGAACAATCACCCAAATTGTGACATTTTTTATCTTGAGTCATCTCAGGCCAGGTCAACAAGTCACGTTAAGTGATCCCACCTTCAAGCAAGTTTTTGAAAGTTTGTGGTCGTGCCATAGTGATCGACCGAGCGGTTTGAAACTCACAGGATTCATTCAGGCCATAGCCCATAAGTACCTACAATTCGTATATCTCGAATTTGTAATATCGGTGACTGAAGGTCAATTCGATTTGATAAACTTCCATTATAAGTAAATGGAGAAAATATAAACACGTAGATATCCACAGAAAACACTTAAATTTGACCAGTTTTCACCAGGTGCCTACACCATTCTTGTGCCAAATGCAAAGATCCAAGTCACATTTTTGTTATGTGACCTCTACGAGGTCAACTCAGGTGACCCAAGAGGTTACTTGTTTTTTTTTGTATTCAATAACTCTTTGCCAAATGAAGGTAGAGTATTGGAGTTATAACAATATGCTTCGCTCGTCGAGACACGTTGATTGATGTAAAATTTGAACTTGATCTGCCTTGACCTGAGCACAGGACAGGTCAATTTTCGAATATGACCTAACTAGGTCATGATCATCCGATATACCATTCGATGTGTCTCGACAGATAACCACAATGGCGAAAACTGTAAGTATCACTCTATCATGCGTATCTCAAAAGTTATTCCCTAAAAACAATTCCGCTATTTTGAGAATGTTTCACGTTCGATGGCCTTCCCTGAGCTAGCTATTGACCCGATATCAAATCTGATGAAGCCTGAGTGACAACAAATTAAATTATCTTTCGCACTGGCGGATCCAGCCTCACTCCGTGGGGGCATCTTTTCAAGGTACCCCCATTTTTCCCCGCATATTTGGGCCGGTCGCCTTACTTTGGTATTCGAGCTAAGAAATTCACTTTTCAAATTCACAACAAAAAAATGATTTTTTTTTCTCCGAAAAAAGTTTTTCCTATTTTGGACGGTTAAAAACACAAAATTCCGAATATTCGAGATAGCCATTTTGAAGAAAATTTCATTTATTTTCTTTTGATGTTTTTATTTGCAATTTGCTTCAAAACTCCATTTTCTACGATTGTTAAAACATTAATCGTTTTTCCGCCAAAAATAGCATGACATGGCGTCATTAAAACGTCATTATTTCCCACAATACTGCATCAATTTAATTGGACGTTGGGTGAGAAGGCGTAGAATTTATGCAGCAAAATGTACTGAAAGTTTGACGTTGATATCTATCATAGTTTTTAAATTATTGAGAAAATCCGGGAGGAGCTGATTCTGCCCCCCCCCCCCCCCCCAGCGGGGTGCGGGTTAAGTGTCACCGGGGCTGCTTGAATTGCATCAGGTGCGCTGTTTTGTCTATCATTGAAAGAAAGGGATACATACAAACTTCAAATTCAATCACTCGAGAAAAGAAAAAACTTCCGTTTTCATGAAGTTTTCTCCTAACATCATTGTTTTTCACGTTCAGTGCAGGGAACGTGCGGGGGGGGCATACTTGTATTGAATGCCTTCTCTACTCTAATATTCCTGTGGAAGGGGGGTATTTATCCCTGATGCCCCCTGGATCCGCCAGTACCAGCAATAACCGCCAAGGAGAGCCGCCTCTGCCAGACACTTACCTAATGGAATTCATTTTCCCATTTTCCAAATTTGTATAAGTAATTGCGAAAGTTGTGTCATGTCGCGAAGCGGCGCGAAATTTTCCGGTTGGGGCTGCTTGAATGGCATCAGGTGCGCTGTTTTCTCTATCATTAAAAAAGGGAGACATACAAACTTCAAATTCAATCACTCGAGAGAAAAATACTTCCGTTTTCATGAAGTTTTCTCATAGGATCATTGTTTTTCACGTTCAGTGCAGGGAACGCGCGGGGAGGGGGGCATACTTGTTTTGAATGCCCCTCTCATATTCCTGTGGAAGGGGGGCGGGCATTTGTCCCTGATGCCCCCTGGATCCGCCAGTGCCAGCAATTACCGCCAAGGAGAGCCTCTGCCAGACATTTACCTAATGGAATTCATTTTCCCATTTTCCAAATTTGTATAAGCTATTGCGAAAGTTGTGTCATGCCGCGAAGCGGCGCGAAATTTTCCGTTTTTTGACTGTGGATAGCTGGATTTTGACTGCTGAGAAGACGATTTTACGATAAATTGGGAACGCGCGGGGGGGGGGGGGGCATTCAATACTTGTATTGAATGCCCCCCTCCCAGATTCCTGCGGGGGGGGGGGGGGGGGCATTTGCCCCTGATGCCCCCCCCCCCCCCTGGAGCCGCCAGTAATCTTTCGGACGTTTTTTTTTTCTCGCGCGTCGCTACCTCTTTTTGTTCTCGAGATATATAAGGGTTTTGGTAAGGACACCCATTTATGGCCTAAATTTTACCTTTGTTGACCTCTTGTGACCTCAATGGCCTAAATGACCTGACCTAAAATAATGACTTAGTACTTTCATTGGACCTTGTTTGTTTCGAGCTATCTAACCTGTTTCTGTTTGTCGCTATACGTTGCATGACTTTTGAAATATTGTAGGGGCGGGTATCCACCCCCCCTGTCGGTTCGAACTTGGTGCGAACCCCGTCTGTGCGTGGGTTAACCATTTTAGATGCACGCACAAGGCACATTGAAGGTCCCAGCAGCAACACAATCAATAAGAGGCAACGCGGAACGTCTGGCCCTCAACATTTTACGTTGTCCCGATTGCTCACGTTTGTGACATATTACATTGGAAACACATAAATTCGAGGTAATTCACAGTCACTAATGTGTAGACTATGGAGTGTGGAGGGGCTTTACGCGAAACGATCCGTCATAAGTTTGGAAACACAACTTCATAAAATACCAACGTATACAACTTCCGTTGAAAAATGTTAAGCGCTCACGGGATTTTCAAGTAGCTTGTCTTAGTTTATGGCCACTGGCAGATCCAGCAGGGGGGGGGGGGGGGGGGGGCAAGCGGACATGCCCCAAACCACCCAAATTCGCCCAAAATGTGACATATTTTCTGATTTAAAAAGAAAAATTAACCCGCGCCACGCTGGGGTATTCGGTCGAACACGCTGGGTGGGGGGGGGGGGGGGGGGGGCAGATTCTGCCCCTTCGTTATATTCCGAATCAACAACCGCAGCGAGACGCGCAAGGCCGTAATCGAAAGCTCTCAATGAGCCGCATCTAACGTTTACGAGACATTTTCAAAATAAGGTCACATCTCAGGACACGGCCAGGTCGAAAGTCAAAATTAAGGTATTTTAGTTTTGGGCCATACTTTCCATCCAAAGCCTTAGATTGAGACTATTATCGCACAAAGTACTCTCAAAGATATAATGCATCTCCCGCATTAGGAAAAAGTGAAATTGTAAGCAAAGGTCAAGGTCAAGATCAGGTCACAAAACGTCACTTTTGGCAAGAGGTCTACGAAGGTTATTTTACACGTAGAATTTGTTAGTAGCAGCCATTTTCACAACCTGACACCATATATGGTCAAGGTCAGGTCACATAAGGTCAAAATTTGAAATTCATTAATCTAAATAAAAAAGGCATGTCTCTAGACCAGTTTTGTCTCAGAAAAACAGTGGTGGCATTTATTTGTCTGTATCTGGTCAATAAAAGCCATAAAAACGTAACTTAAAAAAGTGACGTCATGAGTTACTTATTCTTACGGAGCCATAAGTCAATTAAGATATTGCTTTGAAATTTGGTTTGGGTATCGTCCATACCTGGTTCACTCAGATATATTCTGTTTTTCATATCTTCAAGAAATAAACAAATGTGAAAAGTTTTCTGGAAAATTTTATATTTGTATTTTTAGGAGTCAAAAACCCAAACTTTCGCAAATCTGAGATGGTAGTTTTGAAGAGAATGACATTTCATTTCTTTTGACGTTTTTCATTTACAATCTGCTTCAAAACTCGATTTTCTACGATTTGTCAAACATTTATCGTTTTTAGACCAAAAATGGCGTGACATGACGTCATTGAAACGTCATGATCTCACAAAGTGCTACATCAATTTCATTCAACTTTTGTGAAAAGACGTAGAATTAATGCAGCATAAGGTACTGTAAGTTGTACGTCGATACCTATCATAGGAGTTGGGCTGAGGGGCCGAGGCCTTCTCCCATTGGGCAGAGGGGCCCTTCGTGCCCCTCGACCCAATGGGGGGGGGGGGCACGTGCCCCCTGTGCCCCTCCTGGCTGGCGCCCCTGTAGGTACGACAGGTGTGCCACGGATAGTACGGGTTCCCTAATTGCCTATCACTGGCTTGCACCACCACTTGATCTGTAATCGCCCAGCGGAGGGGACGGGTTAGCACTAGTGATATTCTATCTCACTACGCTACACTTGATAACGCTATCTCAATACACACATGTAACGTAAGTTTTCTCACTCTCTCAGACTGTTTTTTTCGTGCAAAGAAAAATAAGCGTATGTCACGAAGAGACGCATGACACGAATGTTTAGTTCCGTATGTCATGAAGAGACGCATGACACGAATGTTTAGTTCCGTATGTCATGAAGAGACGCATGAAACGAATGTTTAGTTCCGTATGTCATGAATTGAGACGCATGAAACGAATGTTTAGTTCCGTATGTCATGAATTGAGACGCATGAAACGAATGTTTAGTTCCGTATGTCATGAATTGACGTATGAAACGAATGTTTAGTTCCGTATGTCATGAATTGAGACGCATGAAACGAATGTTTAGTTCCGTATGTCATGAATTGAGACGCATGAAACGAATGTTTAGTTCCGTATGTCATGAATTGAGACGCATGAAACGAATGTTTAGTTCCGTATGTCATGAAGAGACGCATGAAACGAATGTTTAGTTCCGTATGTCATGAACGGAGACGCATGAAACGAATGTTTAGCTCCGTATGTCATAAATTGAGACGCATGAAACGAATGCTTAGTTCCGTATGTCATGAACGGAGACGCATGAAACGAATGTTTAGTTCCGTATGTCATTAATTGAGACGCATGACACGAATGTTTAGTTCCGTATGTCATGAAGAGACGTATGACACGAATGTTTAGTTCCGTATGTCATTAATTGAGACACGCGAAACGAATGTTTAGTTCCGTATGTCATGAATTGAGACGCATGAAACGAATGTTTAGTTCCGTATGTCATGAAGAGACGTATGCCACGAATGTTTAGTTCCGTATGTCATGAAGAGACGTATGACACGAATGTTTAGTTCCGTATGTCATGAAGAGACGTATGACACGAATGTTTAGTTCCGTATGTCATGAAGAGGCGCATGAAACGAATGTTTAGTTCCGTATGTCATGAATTGAGACGCATGAAACGAATGTTTAGTTCCGTATGTCATGAAGACACGCATGAAACGAATGTTTAGTTCCGTATGTCATGAAGAGGCGCATGAAACGAATGTTTAGTTCCGTATGTCATGAATTGAGACGCATGAAACGAATGTTTAGTTCCGTATGTCATGAATTGAGACGCATGAAACGAATGTTTAGTTCCGTATGTCATTAATTGAGACACGCGAAACGAATGTTTAGTTCCGTATGTCATGAATTGAGACGCATGAAACGAATGTTTAGTTCCGTATGTCATGAAGAGACGTATGCCACGAATGTTTAGTTCCGTATGTCATGAATTGAGACGCATGACACGAATGTTTAGTTCCGTATGTCATGAAGAGACGCATGAAACGAATGTTTAGTTCCGCATGTCATGAAGAGACGCATGAAACGAATGTTTAGTTCCGTATGTCATGAATTGAGACGCATGAAACGAATGTTTAGTTCCGTATGTCATGAATTGAGACGCATGAAACGAATGTTTAGTTCCGTATGTCATGAATTGAGACGTATGACACGAATGTTTAGTTCCGTATGTCATGAAGAGACGTATGACACGAATGTTTGGTTCCGTATGTCATGAAGAGGCGCATGAAACGAATGTTTAGTTCCGTATGTCATGAATTGAGACGCATGAAACGAATGTTTAGTTCCGTATGTCATGAAGACACGCATGAAACGAATGTTTAGTTCCGTATGTCATGAAGAGGCGCATGAAACGAATGTTTAGTTCCGTATGTCATGAATTGAGACGCATGAAACGAATGTTTAGTTCCGTATGTCATGAATTGAGACGCATGAAACGAATGTTTAGTTCCGTATGTCATGAATTGAGACGCATGAAACGAATGTTTAGTTCCGTATGTCATTAATTGAGACACGCGAAACGAATGTTTAGTTCCGTATGTCATGAATTGAGACGCATGAAACGAATGTTTAGTTCCGTATGTCATGAATTGAGACGCATGAAACGAATGTTTAGTTCCGTATGTCATGAAGAGGCGCATGAAACGAATGTTTAGTTCCGTATGTCATGAATTGAGACGCATGAAACGAATGTTTAGTTCCGTATGTCATGAAGAGACGTATGCAACGAATGTTTAGTTCCGTATGTCATGAATTGAGACGCATGAAACGAATGTTTAGTTCCGTATGTCATTAATTGAGACACGCGAAACGAATGTTTAGTTCCGTATGTCATGAATTGAGACGCATGAAACGAATGTTTAGTTCCGTATGTCATTAATTGAGACACGCGAAACGAATGTTTAGTTCCGTATGTCATGAATTGAGACGCATGACACGAATGTTTAGTTCCGTATGTCATGAAGAGACGCATGAAACGAATCTTTAGTTCCGTATGTCATGAAGAGACGCATGAAACGAATGTTTAGTTCCGTATGTCATGAATTGAGACGCATGAAACGAATGTTTAGTTCCGTATGTCATGAATTGAGACGCATGAAACGAATGTTTAGTTCCGTATGTCATGAAGAGACGTATGCCACGAATGTTTAGTTCCGCATGTCATGAAGACACGCATGAAACGAATGTTTAGTTCCGTATGTCATGAATTGAGACGCATGAAACGAATGTTTAGTTCCGTATGTCATGAAGAGACGCATGAAACGAATGTTTAGTTCCGTATGTCATGAATTGAGACGCATGACACGAATGTTTAGTTCTGTATGTCATGAATTGAGACGCATGAAACGAATGTTTAGTTCCGTATGTCATGAAGAGACGTATGAAACGAATGTTTAGTTCCGTATGTCATGAAGAGACGCATGAAACGAATGTTTAGTTCCGTATGTCATGAATTGAGACGCATGAAACGAATGTTTAGTTCCGTATGTCATGAAGAGACGTATGCAACGAATGTTTAGTTCCGTATGTCATGAAGAGACGTATGAAACGAATGTTTAGTTCCGTATGTCATGAATTGAGACGCATGAAACGAATGTTTAGTTCCGTATGTCATGAAGAGACGCATGAAACGAATGTTTAGTTCCGTATGTCATGAAGAGACGCATGAAACGAATGTTTAGTTTCGTATGTCATGAAGAGACGCATGAAACGAATGTTTAGTTCCGTATGTCATTAATTGAGACACGCGAAACGAATGTTTAGTTCCGTATGTCATGAATTGAGACGCATGAAACGAATGTTTAGTTCCGTATGTCATTAATTGAGACACGCGAAACGAATGTTTAGTTCCGTATGTCATGAATTGAGACGCATGAAACGAATGTTTAGTTCCGTATGTCATGAAGAGACGCATGAAACGAATGTTTAGTTTCGTATGTCATGAAGAGACGCATGAAACGAATGTTTAGTTCCGTATGTCATGAAGAGACGCATGAAACGAATGTTTAGTTCCGTATGTCATGAATTGAGACGCATGAAACGAATGTTTAGTTCCGTATGTCATTAATTGAGACACGCGAAACGAATGTTTAGTTCCGTATGTCATGAATTGAGACGCATGAAACGAATGTTTAGTTCCGTATGTCATGAAGAGACGCATGAAACGAATGTTTAGTTTCGTATGTCATGAAGAGACGCATGAAACGAATGTTTAGTTCCGTATGTCATGAATTGAGACGCATGAAACGAATGTTTAGTTCCGTATGTCATGAAGAGACGCATGAAACGAATGTTTAGTTTCGTATGTCATGAAGAGACGCATGAAACGAATGTTTAGTTCCGTATGTCATTAATTGAGACACGCGAAACGAATGTTTAGTTCCGTATGTCATGAAGAGGCGCATGAAACGAATGTTTAGTTCCGTATGTCATTAATTGAGACACGCGAAACGAATGTTTAGTTCCGTCACACACCGTGCGACGCGCCGCAAATTTGCTGCAGAAACTCAGTCATACGTCGGTCGGCCCGATTTGGGACCTCTTTATTAGGTTTGGCTTCACTGTTTCCCCCTGGCAAGCCTCACCACGTAGGTACTCGGAGGATAATGCAACGATACAGTTATAATGAACATATGAAACGATACAGGAAAATTATCCGTCGCAAAGCGGTACAAAACAAGCGTTACAAAATGTCCATAACTGATTTGTTGGCTCACGCTGCTGTCCCCCACGCGCCCAGTACAGGCCACATGACCACATGACCACACCACAGTGTGCCACAGGCACAGTGCGCCCAGTACAGGCCACATGACCACATGACCACACCACAGTGTGCCACAGGCACAGTGCGCCCAGTACAGGCCACATGACCACATGACCACACCACAGTGCACCACAGGCACAGTGCGCCCAGTACAGGCCACATGACCACATGACCACACCACAGTGCGCCACAGGCACAGTGCACCCAGTACAGGCCACATGACCACATGACCACACCACAGTGCGCCACAGGCTCAGTGCGCCACAGGCCACATGACATATCGCCCAGATCTGCGTTTGTGAAGTGTCAAGTGTAGCGGGGTACATCTTTTCAGCATGTTCCAATGCACCGGGCCTGACTCCTCTGACAAAACATTCCGAGCCGGCCGGCGGCAGACGCCCCTCTCCTCGCATCCAACCCAGACATGCAAAAACTCGGGTCTGAAGCCCGAGACTGCAAGTCTAGTAACTACAGTCATCACAGCCATCGCCAGAACAGCTGAGTAAGCGAGACTACGGCGGGGAGCAACGCCAGCCGGGTGTACGCCCCTCAGGTACACCCATTACGGTACCAGTCCCATTTGCGCACCGGCCCCAGTACCGTCCCTACCGGCGCTGCCACATCACCCCGCCCCTCCCCTCTATGTCCTATGAGTCAGCACAGCCAGGGCGGCCGCCCAAAGGCAGAGGGACAGCTGTGTAGAGCTGTAGCACGCCAACAAAGAGACGGGTTTGAAGTAAGGGAAGAATCGTTGTTGAGAAGAAATGCGGATGATAAACCGACACTATTGATGCGAAGTGATAGAAAATCGCAGTCAATTATTACGGAACAAATGACGTGTACGATATACGCGGAGTAAGACGTAAAATCAGAAGCATTGTCTAAAAAGAAGAATTGATATTATCACAAGGGCGAAGAGCTAATTGCAAGTAAGGATAAAATTAGAAATACGATCAACGCCGGAATATATATATATATATATATATATATATATATATATATATATATATATATATATATATATATATATATATATATATATATATATATATATATATATATATATATATATATATATATATATATATATATATATATATATATATATATATATATATATATATATATATATATATATATATATATATATATATATATATATATATATATATATATATATATATATATATATATATATATATATATATATATATATATATATATATATATATATATATATATATATATATATTTAATGATTGTTAATGCAGCATTACAAATTACTGAACTTGAACGTAGCTCCAAGCAATGATACAAAATTAAGCATGTCAAGAGTTTCGTTAAGCTGAAGAAGGCGAACATTTCATGCTGGAAAAATAAAGGGATGAAAAGAAAGTCATCTAAAAACGATACTACGACGTAATAATTGGAATACAATGACTGAAAGGACTACTTGATCGATTATTGAAGAATACTATTTTATCAGCAAGATGCATTATCAAGAAACCAAAATTATCTGGTTATATAAAGATGCCGTAGTCCTCTTATCAAACTTATATAACGATATTTGCACCAGGCACCAGACACATGGCAGTAACGAAGCAAAGGGCGTGGCCATAGGTAGCAAGCAAACAAGAAAGTGGAAGAAATATGCACTACTTGAAGCAATTATATTATGAACAAAATTAAGTAAGAAAGATCATTAAGAAGTTTGAAGAAGTTCTATACACTAGAAATGCAAAATTGTCGACGGCAAGAATCGGCCAATCAGAAGACGGGGGTGTGCCACACCCAGAGCAAGACACCGCCGGGTCGGAGTATAAAAAGAGGCAACGTCGCACAGAGCGGGAGAGCAGCGGACAGCAGCGGGGGAGTCGACTTCAGGACCTCAGCACGCGCGCTGCCCGCGGCGCGGCGGCGACAGCCGTCCGCCGTGGCAGGGCTGACAGCCGCAGAGAGAGGAAGACGGCAAGAACTGAGCCGACGGCGGCAGATCACAGTAAGTCACGAAGCTGCTCATCCTCTCCGATCCTACCCGAAATTCTGCCCAGGTCCGGTGACTACAAAATGTAAACAATAAGGGACTAAGTGGGATATTTTACGTAATTTGGGTCATCTGTCCAGGCTCGCTACTTTTGACCTAGGAAGGCAGGAAAAATGTATGTGTAGCCGATGCTGTACTAGAGGTGTGATGCCAGGCGACCATAGTACTTTGGAATCCAGCACGCTGCGTTGCAGGAGGTCATGGCGTAAGCCCTAGCGCATTGGCGCATGTAAATACGAGCGGTTTTAGTTAGTATTTTAAACTAGAGATTGAGCGAGTCAATTATTCGGTTCTGTGCTGGTTTTGGTGATATTAGGCGGAGATTCAAATGAATCATTGGTTGAACATGTAAATTAATTGGGACGTACCAAAAACGATTATTTACTGCGCTACCGTTTGTTTAGTTGCTGAGTTAAAATAAACATTGTAAATTTGTGTAACATTTTACGTGGGAAAGGAGACATGATGGAGTCGAGAGGGTCGTTGAAGGAAGGAAATGTACACAGCGATGCGGTTCCCCGACAGCATGAGGTAAGGCAGGAATTAAGCCAGTATAGCCGCAGATAAGTAGGATATGTTTCGATTGTTGTTTGAATGGTTCGATTAATTCGTTCTCGTCTTGCTCGCAATACTTAGCCAGAAGCCAGAGTTTAATGATTAAGTACGTTTCCGCTTCAGTAAATTTAACGTTATGTATCAGAGTTGTGGACGATTTCGAATCACGGAATGGTAACTTTCGCTGAACGGTTAAAACGCCAGGTAACCCAACTACCAGGCAAAGTATTAGTGAGGTTGGGTAGAGACTCGTCATTCTAGCTTGGCAGGTAAGGATAACAAATGTAAGGACCATATCACTGAGACGGCATCGATTGGTTATAAAGTAGCGGTTCATTCTGTCGCTTAGAGGTGTGCTCTATGTTGAGCGGGAAAACACAAATCGGAGACTGGTAAGTTACCGCCAAGGGATTGTCTGTCTAAGATTACGTATGTATAATCGGCGATGCGCTATTAGCTATTGGTCCAGCATCGCTTCCTACCGACGATTGTTTAAGGACGGTGTATGAGAAATGCGATTCATTAGCCGTCAATGCGACCTCGTTTCTGTCGCTGATAAACTCGTGCCGCTGATCCGGAGTGATTAACGTTAAATCCCTGTCTATATTACCTTCTTTGGAATTATCGATCAAACCATAACTAGTTCAGCTCGTAAAAGGTTCTAAGGGCGCAGCAACCTGCAACAGACGTATACTTGCGAGTCAGTGGATGATAAGTATAACAGTCAAATTAACTTTCTTAATATTGTGAGTCTCCTAACCGTCTGTTAAAAATACACCTTCAGCCAGCAGCTCGCGATTTACGACATTACAGCCACGCCTTCCCTTTGTTAACGTCATGGTACAACTGTAATGTTAGATGTCCTGTATATTGACAGTCCAAGTGGTAACTTAAGCCTTATTATTAGCCAACTATAAACAGCGTTAAATTATTTGAATCTATTCTGACGATGGTGCACTGCCGATTATATTGAAGTTTAAAAGTGATATTTAGGAGATTACTAGCTGATGCTTATTGAAATGGGTCATTTGTGATATATGCACGTTATCTCTGGTTGCGATTCTTTTTGGACAACGTTTCCCATGTAGGACATTACCTAAGGGTCATATAATTTACGTCCCCGATAGAGAACTGGTAAAGCGGTTAGTACTCAGTCATAGTTGGAGAAACATCGCTGATATTGATTTCGTAATAGGATAGCTAGAAGGACATGGACAGGACAGGGAGGTGTCATTCCTGCAACAGTGGTCAGGACAGGCCAGGGAGGTGTGATCCCTGCAACAATGGGTCAGGACAGTGCTGGGAGGTTTGATCCCTGCAACAATGGGTCAGGACAGTGCTGGGAGGTACGATCCCTGCAACAGTGGGACAGGACAGGCCGGGGAGGTGTGATCCCTGCAACAATGGATCAGGACAGGCTAGGGAGGTGTGATCCCTGCAACAATGGGTCAGGACAGGCCAGGGAGGTGTGATCCCTGCAACATTGGATCAGGACAGTGCTGGGAGGTTTGATCCCTGCAACAATGGGTCAGGACAGTGCTGGGAGGTTTGATCCCTGCAACAATGGGTCAGGACAGTGCTGGGAGGTTTGATCCCTGCAACAGTGGGACAGGACAGGACAGGGAGGTGTGACCCCTGCAACAGTGGGTCAGGACAGGACAGGACAGAGATTAAATAGTATCGGAGCTTGGAGGAGAGGCATGACAGTTTGTGTGCCCGATCCTTGTATCGAAAATCTATCAGCGTGGCGAAACATGTGAATGAAAGTGCTCGTGGAAAATTATGCCCAGACCGAGTGATATCGGCTGGCCGCATATCACAGGGAGGTTACAATTAGTAAGTCCGAGACTGCGGGTGCCAAATGCCAGAGGATGATAGGTTGGCGCAGAAAAAGGAGGGCGAGGGAGGAAGGATAAGAGGGAGGAGGAGACCGGACGTGCCTCAGAAGTCACTCTAGGTTAAACGGGAAGATCTCCTCTAGAGATTCCCGGGCGCTCGCAGTCGGTATATAGGCAAGGACATCCGCGTAGCTCGCCGTCGATGCCGGTCGATGTTAACTTAGAAAGTTGGTCCGGCGGAGCCAGGTCGTGGTCCGGATGGAGGTCAGAGGTCCGGCGGAGCCCAAGGTAGGCCCGGATAGAGGACCCAGGTCCGGTGGAGCCCAGGTCGGAGGCCCGGACAGTAGGTATAGGAGCCTCTCCCGGACAGAGAGGATAAGACGGGCAGTAAAGCGTAGTCGGTGTTTCATATAAGTCCTATGGATAAACTAGCTCCCTTCTAAAGTAGGAACCGGACGGATTACATTGAATACATATATTCTGGGCGACCCACGCAGCAATGCTGTCGTTCAGCGGAGCGCTACTAGGATTTCGTATTGATGAGGACATTTATCCTACCTGGGAGTCACTCATCCAGCTGGCATCCGACACTACTGGGAGGGAATTTTGGGGGTGCACAAATCACTATGGGGCGTATGAAAGCGGAATGTCTGTAGCTGAGAGAGTGGCAGTGAGGATGACGAAGGAGAATTCTTAGGTTAAGACCCAGTAGGAGTGGTGCAAACTCAGTCAGGACAGCCGGACGGATCATTTCTCGAAGGTAAGTAAAACGTAGCAACGCTGGCATACGACAAGTGGGCGGTTAGGTTTTGGAGTTAAGCAGGTGTTAAATGGGGAGGGATAACTGGACGGATGACCTAACTTACGAATCGACTGAAGATTTTAAAGAAAGATCTGAATCACGAAGGTTAGCAATGGTCACCAGGGCGTCACACCCGACGCTAATCCTACACCTTCCCGTTGTATCGTCCTCACCCTCATGGGCGAGACCCTGCCTCCCGTCCTCGAGCAGTGAAATGGCATGTCGGTGAACCAGCCTATACGATGGACCAGGATGATCAGTCTCTCAAAATTTAAAAGCATCTACCACCATCAGATGCTTTGTACGCGGAAGGGGATCTTGCTACGCTACGCTATACCTACATCAAGACATCTGTCTCTACATCTACGCTATGCTACACCTACATCTCTACATCAGTTTCTACATCTCTCATCACTTCTAGCGGACCTACGAGCTGGACAGGTCACTGCAGGTCACTGCAGGTCACTGCAGGTCACTGCAGGTCACCGAAGTTCGAGCTGACGAAGAGGACAAGAGGGATCACCAGTTGCCCATTACAGCCAGAGGGATCAACGATTCCCAGTACAGCCAGAGGGATCAGCAGCTTCTCAGGACAGCCGGTGGAGTGGATGAACTCTTCGTCTCCCATTTCTCACCTCTTCTCTTAAAACCCCCTCTTCTTTCTTTCCCCTACCCTCCTTTACCCCTATCCCTCCTTCTACCTTCTTCTCCATTCCCCTCACCTCACAGTGTATCCCTCCACTGCTATCCCACTCTACAACGTACCCCTCCCTCCACACGCCAGAGTGGAGCGGAACCCGGCCCAGCTCCTTGTTCCCTATCATACCCTCCCACTCTCTCTACCCCTATGACCCCTCTTGTCATTCCCCAACGCTACACTCAACGCGAAAATCATTGACCGGAAGTTTTTTTTTCTCTCCTAATTATCACTTTTTAGTTTACAGCCCATGCAGGAACACGCGGGGAGCGGGGAATCCTTGAATTAAATGCCCGCCATGTTCCTGTGTGGGTGAATTTTCTCCTAATGCCCTCCCCCGGGCCCTCCCAATGAGATATAAAGTTCCGCCCCTGCGCCGGTGGTAAAAAACAGACAAACCCAATTTTACCTCTTCTGTCGCTTTCAAACATTTTTGTAGCTGAGTTTATGCCGAGTCTGATCTTGACTAGTTGGAAAGGGTATACAATTTACAACCTCTACTTCTAGCACCTGGATAGGTACTTAAGCATGGTGCAAAATGGGCGTCAGATTTAAAATTAGTACCTGAAATTACTTGAGTCTGGATATGACCTGAGGCCAAAGTAGGCATCCCAAGCTACCTACTACCTACCTAATTTCAAATGAACCTGACAATGACAAATATGAACTATACAGTATACACATTCACAACGTGTGAATTTTATTTAGCTACATGTTTACAGGGAAAAGGAAAACATTAAACAACGATACCGAACCAAGTCCCAGTCACAAATTCCTCAAATACTGTCGAAATGCGTTCCCCGCACGCTGTTCCGCGCTAACCGCTTTGGCGCCAAAACGCGACGTGTTTTAACTTACGTTGGTTGTAGGAATCGCTCCCAATTGAAAATAGCACGAGACTCGCCACGCTTATTTGGAAATGTCGAATGCCTACAAAGTATAAGAATACCTACCCATCATACTTAGGGAGCCATAAGTCAGTCAACACTCAATATATTGCTTTGACATTTGTTTGGGCATCGTCCATACTAGGTTCTCCAATATATATTTCTGCTTTTAATATGATTTTATATTTGATATGATTTGGTTACAAACTAATTTTGGGGAGAAAAAAATACACAAAAATAAAAATTTCCAAACATATTCAAAAACCGGAATATGTATTGGAGAACGAAGTATGGACAATAGTGATGTAAATCGGAGTCCAAATCTTTGGACGTACGAAAATAGTCCGATTCCGATTTGGACTTCGGTCGGTCAGCCACAGATATTTTGGACAATTTTCGGTCAAGGCACAATTCACAAATTTTCCTACCTTACAGGTCTTTCCACCTTACAGGCAGTTAATTGGATGACCTGATGTTTTCTAGCGAAGTGTGGTATGATTGATGTGTTTAAATGGGAAATTGAATGATGATGTGATGGCAATTGTGGACATGAAATAAAGTAAAAACATCACTAATTGTTTTGTATAGGATGTTTTAAAAATTGGACTATTTTCGGACTCTTGGACTCATCGGACACTTTTCGATCAACATTGTCATATTTGATCGGACCTTGGATCGGACATGATTTGGAAAATTGCCGCATCTTACACTACTAATGGACAATACCCAAACCAAATTTCAAAGCAATATCGTTAGTTTTGACCAGTTTTGGCTGACTTATGGCTACTTAAGTATGATGGGTCTGGATTTTGTATTCGACATTTCCAAATATGCACGCGCCACTTTGCCTACTGTTACCAAAATGCTACTAACTAGAGGAAACACGAACGAGGGGAAAAATAACGATTTATTTCTTTCGCAAGAAACTATTTTTCACAGTCAGTAGTTACCCATTTTGCATCGCCAGTTTCAGCGATTTTTTTTTTTTTGGGGGGGGGGCTAATTTATATTGCCGCCCCCCGTCCAGTGGCGGAACTACGGTTGGGCAAAATGGGCAATTGCCCCCCCACCCCCACCGCCTGAAATCGGCGCAAAATTGGCACATTGCCTGATATAGAAGCAAATCTAAGCAACTCTTACTAAGGAAAGTTTGCTTTAAATCAGCTATCAATGCATATACAAGCGAAATCCGATGAGTTTTCAGAATTGTGTGAGACTTTTGGAAATTTTGCCCCCCCCCCCAACTCCCGTTCTGGATCTGCAGCTGCCCTTGTCGAGTGTGGAATGAGGGGCCGCCACCTGCCGCCCCCTGGATCTGCCAGTGGATAGATGTTGTCCCGAGACCCACGATTTGGGAGCGAGACCAGCTTGACGCGATTTCGTAGCTGAACTGCGAGATGCGAGACGAGACGCGAGCAAAAAGTGTCACGTGTATTTCAATGGGAATTGCGAGACGCGATATGCGTGCGAGAGAGCTGTGTTTCAGCCTTTAGACGAGCTTGTGCTGCGTGACTGGTCTCAGTGGGCACTTTGTTCTGTGTATTTACCGAGCAATCTGTCTGTCGGCGTCAGGTGTCCTCTCTACCAAGAGCAGTGTTATCGGAACTGATCTGAACAGCTGCCGGGCGCCGTGACCGCGCTGTCTGATGTGTGATCTGAACAAATGTTATCTGATGTGAGTGATAATCGGAATAGCTGTCTGCTGTGTGATCTGAACAAATGGTAACTGATGTGAGTAAAGATCGGAATAGCTGTCTGCTGTGTGATCTGAACAAATGGTAACTGATGTGAGTAAAGATCGGAATAGCTGTCTGCTGTGTGATCTGAACAAATGTTATCTGATGTGAGTGATGATCGGAATAGCTGTCTGCTGTGTGATCTGAACAAATGGTAACTGATGTGAGTAAAGATCGGAATAGCTGTCTGCTGTGTGATCTGAACAAATGTTATCTGATGTGAGTGATAATCGGAATAGCTGTCTGCTGTGTGATCTGAACAAATGGTAACTGATGTGAGTAAAGATCGGAATAGCTGTCTGCTGTGTGATCTGAACAAATGGTATCTGATGTGAGTAAAGATCGGAATAGCTGTCTGCTGTGTGATCTGAACAAATGGTATCTGATGTGAGTAAAGATCGGAATAGCTGTCTGCTGTGTGATCTGAAGAAATGGTAACTGATGTGGGTAAAGATCGGAATAGCTGTCTGCTGTGTGATCTGAACAAATGGTATCTGATGTGAGTGATGATCGGAATAGCTGTCTGCTGTGTGATCTGAACAAATGGTAACTGATGTGAGTGATGATCGGAATAGCTGTCTGCTGTGTGATCTGAACAAATGGTAACTGATGTGAGTAAAGATCGGAATAGCTGTCTGCTGTGTGATCTGAAGAAATGGTAACTGATGTGAGTAAAGATCGGAATAGCTGTCTGATGTGTGATCTGAACAAATGGTATCTGATGTGAGTGATGATCGGAATAGCTGTCTGATGTGTGATCTGAACAAATCGTAACTGATGTGAGTAAAGATCGGAATAGCTGTCTGCTGTGTGATCTGAACAAATGGTAACTGATGTGAGTAAAGATCGGAATAGCTGTCTGCTGTGTGATCTGAACAAATGTTATCTGATGTGAGTGATGATCGGAATAGCTGTCTGCTGTGTGATCTGAACAAATGGTAACTGATGTGAGTAAAGATCGGAATAGCTGTCTGCTGTGTGATCTGAACAAATGTTATCTGATGTGAGTGATGATCGGAATAGCTGTCTGCTGTGTGATCTGAAGAAATGGTAACTGATGTGAGTGATGATCGGAATAGCTGTCTGCTGTGTGATCTGAACAAATGGTAACTGATATGAGTGATGATCGGAATAGCTGTCTGCTGTGTGATCTGAACAAATGGTATCTGATGTGAGTAAAGATCGGAATAGCTGTCTGCTGTGTGATCTGAACAAATGGTATCTGATGTGAGTAAAGATCGGAATAGCTGTCTGCTGTGTGATCTGAAGAAATGGTAACTGATGTGAGTAAAGATCGGAATAGCTGTCTGATGTGTGATCTGAAGAAATGGTAACTGATGTGAGTAAAGATCGGAATAGCTGTCTGATGTGTGATCTGAACAAATGGTAACTATTACATACAGTTTATTAGGTCCCTCCATTTCATGGGTTTTATGGTGACCACGTCGTATACATATACAAAAACATACATCGGAGTAGATTAAAATCAGATAAAAAAAGCTCTAATAAAAAACTTGTCTGATGTGAGTAAACTGATGTGAGTAAAGATCGGAATAGCTGTCTGATGTGTGATCTGAACAAATGGTAACTGATGTGAGTAAAGATCGGAATAGCTGTCTGATGTGTGATCTGAACAAATGGTATCTGATGTGAGTGATGATCGGAATAGCTGTCTGCTGTGTGATCTGAACAAATGGTAACTGATGTGAGTAAAGATCGGAATAGCTGTCTGCTGTGTGATCTGAACAAATGGTAACTGATGTGAGTAAAGATCGGAATAGCTGTCTGATGTGTGATCTGAACAAATGGTATCTGATGTGAGTGATGATCGGAATAGCTGTCTGCTGTGTGATCTGAACAAATGGTAACTGATGTGAGTGATGATCGGAATAGCTGTCTGCTGTGTGATCTGAACAAATGGTAACTGATGTGAGTAAAGATCGGAATAGCTGTCTGCTGTGTGATCTGAACAAATGGTAACTGATGTGAGTAAAGATCGGAATAGCTGTCTGCTGTGTGATCTGAACAAATGGTATCTGATGTGAGTGATGATCGGAATAGCTGTCTGCTGTGTGATCTGAACAAATGGTAACTGATGTGAGTAAAGATCGGAATAGCTGTCTGCTGTGTGATCTGAAGAAATGGTAACTGATGTGTGTAAATATCGGAATAGCTGTCTGATGTGTGATCTGAACAAATGGTAACTGATGTGAGTGATGATCGGAACAGCTGTCTGCTGTGTGATCTGAACAAATGGTAGCTGATGTGAGTGATGATCGGAATAGCTGTGGCGGCAGTAATTAGCGTTCTGTGAGTCCCAGGCTAGCCCGCCATGGCTAGCCTGCTGTACCATGCCCGCCATGGCTAGCCTGCTGTACCATGCCCGCCATGGCTAGCCTGCTGTACCATGCCCGCCATGGCTAGCCTGCTGTGCCATGCCCGCCATGGCTAGCCTGCTGTACCATGCCCGCCATGGCTAGCCTGCTGTACCATGCCCGCCATGGCTAGCCTGCTGTACCGTGTCCGCCATGGCTAGCCTGCTGTACCATGCCCGCCATGGCTAGCCTGCTGTACCATGCCGCGCCTGCTGTTCCGTGCCCTGCCTCGCCGCGCCTGCTGTTCTGTGCCCTGCCTCGTCGCGCCTGCTGTTCTGTGCCCTGCCATGCCGCGCCTGCTGTTCTGTGCCCTGCCTTGCCGCGTCTGCTGTTCCGAGCCCTGCCTTGCCGCGCCTGCTGTTCCGTGCCCTGCCTTGCTGCGCCTGCTGTTCCGTGCCCTGCCTCGCCGCGCCTGCTGTTCTGTGCCCTGCCATGCCGCGCCTGCTGTTCTGTGCCCTGCCATGCCGCGCCAGCTGTTCTGTGCACTGCCATGCCGCGCCTGCTGTTCTGTGGCCTGCCTTGCCGCGCCTGCTGTTCTGTGCCCTGCCTTGCCGCGCCTGCTGTTCTGTGCCCTGCCTTGCCGCGTCTGCTGTTCCGTACCCTGCCATGCCGCGCCTGCTGTTCTGTGCCCTGCCTTGCCGCGCCTGCTGTGCTGTGCCCTGCCTTGCCGCGCCTGCTGTCCGTACCCTGCCATGCCGCGCCTGCTGTTCTGTGCCCTACCTTGCCGCGCCTGCTGTTCCGTACCCTGCCATGCCGCGCCTGCTGTTCTGTACCCTGCCATGCCGCGCCTGCTGTTCCGTACCCTGCCATGCCGCGCCTGCTGTTCTGTACCCTGCCTTGCCGCGCCTGCTGTTCCGTACCCTGCCATGCCGCGCCTGCTGTTCTGTGCCCTGCCTTGCCGCGCCTGCTGTTCTGTGCCCTGCCTTGCCGCGCCTGCTGTTCTGTGCCCTGCCTTGCCGCGCCTGCTGTTCTGTGCCCTGCCTTGCCGCGCCTGCTGTTCCGTGCCCTGCCTTGCCGCGCCTGCTGTTCCGTACCCTGCCTTGCCGCGCCTGCTGTTCCGTGCCCTGCCTTGCCGCGCCTGCTGTTCCGTACCCTGCCTTGCCGCGCCTGTTGCAGCTGCTGTGCCGTTGCGGACAGGTGGAGTGGCGGCCGGAAGATGGCCTCCAACGGCACTTGATGACGTGGCCAGTAGAGACCGTGGTCTGGCTGATGAGGTGGCCAGTAGAGGCCATGGTCTGGCTGATGACGTGGCCAGTAGAGACCGTGGTCTGGCTGATGACGTGGCCAGTAGAGACCGTGGTCTGGCTGATGAGGTGGCCAGTAGAGACCGTGGTCTGGCTGATGAGGTGGCCAGTAGAGGCCATGGTCTGGCTGATGACGTGGCCAGTAGAGGCCGTGGTCTGGCTGATGACGTGGCCAGTAGAGACCGTGGTCTGGCTGATGACGTGGCCAGTAGAGACCGTGGTCTGGCTGATGACGTGGCCAGTAGAGGCCGTGGTCTGGCTGATGACGTGGCCAGTAGAGGCCATGGTCTGGCTGTCAACACTGTGGCCATCAGAGAGACTGACAGGTGGACAGGGTGGCTGGTTGACAGACCGGCAGACGGGCAACCAGCCAGGTCGATCAACGGCCAGGTCGATCAACGGCCAGGTCGATCAACGGCCAGGTCGATCAACGGCCAGGTCGATCAACGGCCAGGTCGATCAACGACCAGGTTGATCAACGGCCAGGTCGATCAACGGTCAGGTCGATCAACGGCCAGGTCGATCAACGGCCAGGTCGATCAACGACCAGGTTGATCAACGGCCAGGTCGATCAACGGGCAGGTCGATCAACGGCCAGGTCGATCAACGGCCAGGTCGATCAACGGCCAGGTCGATCAACGGCCAGGTCGATCAACGGCCAGGTCGATCAACGACCAGGTCGATCAACGGCCAGGTCGATCAACGGGCAGGTCGATCAACGGGCAGGTCGATCAACGGCCAGGTCGATCAACGGCCAGGTCGATCAACGGGCAGGTCGATCAACGGCCAGGTCGATCAACGGCCAGGTCGATCAACGGCCAGGTCGATCAACGGCCAGGTCGATCAACGGGCAGGTCGATCAACGGCCAGGTCGATCAACGACCAAGTCGATCAACGACCAGGTCGATCAACGGCCAGGTCGATCAACGGGCAGGTCGATCAACGGGCAGGTCGATCAACGGCCAGGTCGATCAACGACCAGGTCGATCAACGGCCAGGTCGATCAACGGCCAGGTCGATCAACGGCCAGGTCGATCAACGGCCAGGTCGATCAACGGGCAGGTCGATCAACGGCCAGGTCGATCAACGACCAGGTCGATCAACGACCAGGTCGATCAACGACCAGGTCGATCAACGGCCAGGTCGATTAACGGGCAGGTCGATCAACGGGCAGGAAAAACAAAAACGCGCACGACCGATCACGCAAGCAGACTGCTATCCGACTTTCAAGCAGGCTTTCACGGCTTTCAAGGCTTTCACGGCTTTCAAGGCTTTCACGGATTTCAAGGCCTTCAAGGCTTTCAAGGCTGTCAAGGCTTTCACGGCTTTCAAGGCTTTCAAGGCTTTCAAGGCTTTCAAGGCTTTCAAGGCTTTCAAGGCTTGCAAGGTTGTCACGGCTTTCAAGGCTTTCAAGGCTTTCAAGGCTTTCAAGGCGTTCACGGCTTTCAAGGCTTTCAAGGCTTTCAAGGCTTTCAAGGCTTTCAAGGCTTTCAAGGCTTTCAAGGCTTTCAAGGCTTTCAAGGCTTTCACGGCTT
>JAXIVJ010014407.1:0-34492 GCA_036785665.1 Chirona hameri | reverse complement strand
GACAATTAATCATTTTTGTTGCCCTCTTTTTCGAACTCTTTCTAACAACCAAGCAATACTTTCTCATATGTTGGAGGACCAGCTTGTACACAATACTCCAAATGTGGTCCTAAACGTATGCACAATACATTTTTGTTATTACCTTTTCACGTCTTGTAGGAAAACATTTCTGTTATGGCCCCTAGCATTCTAAGTGCCTTTTTCTAGCTTCTACAACCTGGTCTGACGCTGATAGGCCTATTGTTTACCACGACAACCTAAATCTCTTTACCTTTTCAATCTGCTCCATTTTCTAGCCCACACCCATTTCATACTATGCTTACTGCTAACCCGTACCAGCGTGCATAATCCTTACATTTACTCAAATTGATTTTCATCTGCCATGCATCAGACCACTCAACTAGCTTGTCCAGTCTCTGATTGAAAAAAAACATCCCTGATATGTTTTCCTCTAATAATCCTGACAACTTTTAGATCGTCTGCAAATTTCAAGACTTTGCTGTCTATACTGTTCTCAATTGCATTCACAAATATTATAAAAAGCAATGGGCCCAGGGCTGAGCCCTTGTTGGAACCCCACTGAGAACCTCCTTCCATTGTGATTGGCACCCATTCAATATACCCTTTGCTGGCGTCCTGAAAGCCACGTTTCTATCCATCCAAATACTTGCCCCTGATCCCATGAATTTTAAGTTCAACACCAGTCCTTGTATGGGGGACTTTGTCAAATGCTTTACTGAAATCAAGAAAAGCTACTATCTAGCTGTTTACCCTGATCAACGCTATCTGTTGCAACCTCCAAAACTCCAGAAGTATTAGTTATAACTAAGAACGGCCTTCCTAAAGCATGCTGTGTATCTTTGCTGAGTACATTTTGCTCACAAGTATTCAACAAATCTATATTTGATGGATTGATTCAAGCCCCTTGCAGACTAATGAGGTCCAGACTAACTGGTCTATAGTTTTCCTCTTTACTTCTATCTCCCTTTTTATGAATAGGAACAACATTTGCTCTTTCCAATCAAGTGGAATTTTACTATCTGCGAGTGATTTAGAAAATATTATGGCCTAATGAACCGACAACTCCCTTTCAGGATTCTCTTAAAAGTCTAGCATTGGATTTCATCAGGGTCCTTCTGCTTGTTAGCCTTACTTCTTTAGATATTCTAGAACAAAGTTCACTACTTATGCACCTAGCTCTCCTATAGTCTCCTCTTCTACTAGCTCAGGCTGAAGTGCTGCAATACTACTCTGGTCCTCGATAGTAATAGACAATTGAAACTGATCATTAAGCACTTCAACCATTTCACTGTCCTTGCTACTAAACACATCATCTACCTTAAATGGACCTATATTTTTGGAAACTGTACTTAACTATAAAAACTGAAGACTTCTTACTATCTGCATTACAACAATGTCTAGCTAAATCAAGTTCCTTTGCCCTTTTAGCTGCTCTGACCTTTTTTTAACTGAATTTCTTGCATTCTGGTAGGACTTCTGATTTATATCTAGTGAAGATCCCTTAAAAATGCAAATGCACTTCCTTTTAGGCTTGTATAGCACTCCTTACTCTCTCTGGGGTTAAGCCAAACTGGGATTGCCCTTGGTTTCTGTTACGACTTTGTGCTGAGGGGTATATGCCGATTTTGAATTGCTTAATCTAGACTTTTGAAAACATTCCAGGCTCACTTGCATCTAAACCTGCCATCTCAACGTTCCATTTTATCCTGTGCGAGGTCATTTCTAATACCAATCAAAATCAGCCCGGCTGAAGTTTGGAACATAAGAAGGTTATCTTTGGCTCATTTTCATGATGAGATATTGAATTTAACCATATTGTGATCACTGGTTCCTAGACCTGCACAAATACTTATGTCACTAACTAGATCACTGTTGTCTGAGATACAGAGTCTAGAATGGGAGCAATGTCTGGTTGGCTCTGTTACAAACTGATGCATGAAAAGCTCCTCTCAAGATTTGCCTATACAACCTACACTCATTTGTTTCCTCTGCTATACTTTGTATCCTCTTAAGTTAAAATTCTCACCATAATAAGACACTGACGCCCGAAAGTTCCTACGTATTTCCTCAAATATCTTGGTCTGTTTCAGCTTGGGAGTTCCTTGGAAGATTCCCTGGTCTGTAAAATGCACCTATCCTCAAACCTTCCTCTGTTTCCTGTACCAATTTTAATGTCAATGCCAGATTGATTCTACTTCTTTACTTTACTAGAATCATCACTCTAGTAGTGCAGTACAAGCTATTTACATATACAAACACCTACGCTACCCCTCCCCTGCCGTGATTCTCTGCAGTATGAGACATGTTATATTACCCTTTGTAACTCGAATCCTTGTAGCCTATCCCTATTATACCCCTCACTAACCCATGTCTCTGGTACACAAATGATATCAGGCTTTTCAAGGGCTACATAACATCAAACCTCATTCAAATTAGGACCTAATACTTTGGGCATATTCAGCAACACACAGTTGATCTTATACCTTTGAGCTGACTCTACTAATTCTGAGGGGAATTATGATCTACCTTCCTATTCTGACATGAACTTCCCTACAATGCTTACTTTCTTGAATGGCCCTAGTACCTAGCGTCCCTGAACCCCCCCTCCTACCTAGTTTCCTCTGAATGACACTTCTGTAGGCATCTCCCAAAGCCCTTGCCCCCTCATACCGATTAAGTGAAGCCCATCCTTCATATAGTACCTATGCCACTCATAGAACTGAATCCATAAGTCTACCTATTAAACTTAAAAGCTCCCATAGCTGAACATAAGTTCTGAACTGAGCTGTTCACAGACAGAGCTCTCGAGTACCACTCATCACTGGCTCCACAGCGGAGGGAGGATGCCAGTCACAATGTCTGGTTTCCTGACTCCTTCAACTCCTGCAGCAGGCCTCGGTACTCCGCTACTATTCTCACACTCCGCCTAGGTCCCTATGTTGTTCACCCCCCACACTGTATTATAACTGTCTCGGACTACTCCTACCCAGTTCTGCTCAATGACAGGGGCCCATTATCAACTACTTTTTGCCCCCGGTTTAACTATACATTGTCCCTCTTCCCACAAGAATGTTCGCCTTAAAGGGCTTAACCCTCGAGTACCCCAACCACCTAAATGCTGAATCTGTACCTTGTCACTTTCAGCTGCTGACTCTAACGCACTGAACCTATTGCTAGTGTACCGTGCTGATGTTCCCTGGGGCTTACTGCCTGACTCTACCCTGAACTTTTTGTCCATCCCTCCTGATCCCCCTTCCCCTCCTCCTCCAGATTCTGCTACCACCCTCCATTACCCAGCACCCCTCCTCAATCCTTACTGTCTAGTGGCCCTAGCATTACTTTCCACAATGTTGGGTCTCCAGGAAACGTGACCCTCAACACACTTCAAACCCCAGCCGCACTATCCTACCTTGCCTTATCCTCCTCCCTTATGCCCTATCAGAACTACACTGGTCCCTGACCTGTAGGCTCCTTTTTCTTGACCCCCTAACCACAATCTGCGCATACACGTTCCTTGGTCAAGGAGCTACACCCTCTTGCGGCTCATCTCTACACCTACACTACTTAACTGCGCCTCAAGCTCCGCTATCTAGCCTGGAGGCTCTAGCTCTGCTAACTTCCCGCCTGCAATCCTAGTCATGCTCATTGAATACACTAGTAACGTAGGTATATAACTTAGGTACTATGCACTTTTCTATACTTTACTAACTAACTTAACTTTTTTTGTTTTTTTCTTCTTTCTAACCTTTAACTAGATCTAGGTAAAGCTAGTAACCACAAATCAGCTATGAGTGCACCTATACTAGACTAAATATCTAATCCTTAATAAACTGGAATACTAAATACACCTTAATTATCCCTAATTTTCTAAATATCTACTTATCCAACCCTGCAACTAATACAACAAAAATAAGACTAAGACAATTTTGGCGCACACAAGCTAGAATGAAAAGTCCTTTAAAAAGCAAGTAAGAGGTAACAGCTAACTATGAATGCTTAAAAATAATACTTAAACGATTCCACAAAACTAAATATCTAATACCTTTATATCTAAATATAATGTGTTGCTCCAAAAAAATACAAAAAAAAAGAGCTATCATACAATGTGGTTGCTCAAAAAATACAAAAAAAAAGAGCTATCCAACAGCTACTTAGCTTGGCTAAAGTAGGGTTCAGAAGGGGGAGAACGGATCGGAAGTTGTTTGCTGTGGTGTCAGAGTTGTGTGCTGCGGTGTCCCGCAGAGTCTCGTCTGCTGCAGGGGTGTTCGAGTGTTCCGTTGTGGTGTTCGAGAAGTTGTTCGCTGCGGTGTCCCGCGCAGTCTCTTCTGATGGGTGACCGAGTTGTGTGCTGCGGTGTCCCGAGGCGAGGAGTCTGTCGTCTGCTGCGGTGTCCCGAGGCCAGGAGTTTGTGTTGTGCTGCGATGTGCCGATGAGTCTGTCGTCTGTTGCGGTGTCTGACTTTGTCGTTTGATCCGTTCTCGCGCAGATAACCGGGCCCGTCGTTATAATAAACACGATGTTCAACCATTATGTTGTCGAATAAAGGGAGAGTTTTGGGGAAGAGTACAGGAGAGTGAAAGGAGTTCGGGGGAGAGTAATGGGGAGTTTGAGGGAGAGTTTTGGGGAGAGTAATGGTGAGTTGGGGGAGTTCGGGTGAGAGTTTTAAGGGGAGTAATGGGAAGTTAGTGTGAGAGTTTTGGGAGAGAGTAATGGAGAGTAGCTCATGGGAGTTATCGAGAATCGTTTTGACAACTCTCGATAACTCCCCTAAATAGGAGTAAGAATTTATCTCAGTGTCAGTTGTTTATTTCGCTCGTCTTCTTTATTCCGACCCCTGTCCGAAAACCAAACATCGAAGATCTGATATCGCTTTCTCCCACTCCCAAATCGTGTCTAAATGCATTGTCACAAAGAACCCGGCCCGGACACGTCTCGGAGACGGTCTCCGCACTGACGCGGCGCATGCCGGCACCCCCACTCACGACTTCACTCACGGCAAGGAGCCGCCCCTCCCTACCCAAGTTCCTGTGGTGAGCCGCCGGTCACACACGAGACGTGGGGCCGCAAACACCACCGGGCAGGGCAGGTAGCGGCTGAGAACACCACCTGGCAGGGCAGGTAGCGGCTGAGCAGTCATCAGTTCCCACTACAGACGAATAAGACCTAGCTGGTACGGGAATACCAACGGCAAGCTGTGATTCATGAACACAAGTAATCCGACATTGCGGTCGCTATATCAGTTAGTTCATTTCCGTTCTGATAAAATGCATGCCACCACTGTCACAACCATCCAGAGATACCGCTTAACCTTATTTGTAACAGGGGAGGGGGGGCGGATTCCGCACCACCCCCCCCCCCCCCCCCCCCCCTCTCCTCATGTTTTTCGCAGATATCTCCAGAACGGCCGGGAGCAAGCCCATGAAATTTGGGGGCTTTCCCCAGAATAGATTTCCACATATTGAGTCAAAATTTTGAGTTCTTAACCTGAACAAAGGCGGTTCCAGGGCACGTTTTTGGGAGGGTTCTGCGGCGACATTTGGCGATAATACGGAAATGAGATCTTCACGGTTTCTTCCTAACTTCCTCAAGTATGAAGGAGTTACATGGGTTTACGGGGATTGAAACAAGTGCAAATTAGTTCATGTTAATGAAATATCGGTTAGAGCTGCTGCGAGGACCATTATTCTTATGATTAAAACCATTATGGTTGATGACCTTAACCTCGATGTATAAAAAGTTAAATTACCGATAGACTGTATTGATATTTCGGCCACAGGCCTTTGTCAAAATTACATATGAGTGAATACAATGTTTACATGAATGACAATGATACAAAATATGTGCATCGAATTCGTCGCCGAGTTTTAAACATTTTCAGGTAATTCTCGTGATCGCATTTTTCGCAACTACCTCCATCTACGTGTCGGCGATTTTGCACTCCTTAGCTAATCATACATCTAGGTAAAGTCACAATCACACGCAAACAGACGCAATAAGCACACCTTTCTAATATATGCAATTTTATACAACACATCACATCCCCCCCTAATGTATGTACATTCATAAGCAAACGCAATCATAACTGAAGTTCATACCCTACACTCTCTGAAGCTGAAGCTCATACACATCACCACAAATCATACTATCTTCCTGCTTTCTATCCGATATACATACGACACAATCACATCTATAACTCTACACAGTTCTTTCAATGTAAGCACTATACCGCACGCATAATTGGCCATGAAGATCCCTGGGTATTTAATGAAGGCGTCACTCCCCTAATCATAATACTTTCAGCAATCTTTCTATCTGGGTAATCCTGGGCTCTGTAAAGGATTTTTAAATCTAGAAAATCTGGGTCGGTAAGAATATCGTCTTGATGGTGCACGTTTAAGATATGATCTCCAAAAGGGGTGTTGGCGGTTTTGTTTATGGCGTCGCGTCGATGTTCGTTGTAGCGTATTCGGACTGGGCGCATGGATTCCCCCACATAGGATCCTCCCCTCCCCTGTTGTCTGCATCGCTTACAGCGGATCTCATATACTACGTTGTTTTGGGTGCAATCACCTTTGAAGCCTGACCTGCAAAGATGGCATCTGCGCCCCCCTGGACAGCTGGGTTTACAAATAGAAGATTTAACTAGTGATTTTTCAGTTTGTTGTCGTTCTTCCAGGCTAAACGTACTCGGAATTTTGACTTTTTAATGACATGTTTTACTTTCCATAGGAGCTGTTCATCTATATATGGTAGGGTTAGGAAACCGTCCCCTGTATCCGCCTTTTCTTTTTGCCGGTCCTCCCTCCCCTTACTTCTTGTCTTGTCAGTCTGCGCCTGCGCTCGGTCGGGGCCGGTCGTGTCAGACCGGAGCGGAGCGGGGGCGATGTGGCGCGAGTGAGGGGAGCGCGGCTGTGAGCGGGGCCGGACGGCCGGCGTGTCTCGGACAGTGATTATGGATTGGCGAGTGCAGTGGCCACAGTGACTGCTACGAACTGGAGGAAAGGACTGAGGAGTTTCCTGTTAAGTAGCTTCCTGTTAAAAGGTGACTTTTTGTTGTGGACCGCGAGCGGACTGTGAGGCGGCCGATGGTCATGAGCTCAGACTCGGACAGTGAGGTGGGTCGTGATCCGGCACTCGCTGCGCGCGGTGCTGCCTCCGGCTCGGACAGCGCCACCAGGCGAAAGCGGCAGCTGTCCGTGCCAGACATGGTGCGTCAGGTGGAGCAGAAACGGGCCAGGCAGCAGCGGGGCAGACAGTCCAGCTCGCCGCGGGCCACTGGCGGGCAGGAGATACGGGGCGAGTTGCCAGTCACCCTGGACGCGATAGAGCGCCTCATTGAGGCTGGGAATGGCAGAGTGATTGCGGCGATAGAGGCCAGATTCGCACAGTTTGAGAGGCGGCTGGACTTTCTTGAGGCTGAGGGCTTCGAGAAAGATCTGGCCATGCAGAGACTGCAGGGAGAGATGGCGGCTCTGAGTCTGGCCAACGTGGAGCTGAGGGAGCGACTCGATGGAGTAGACATGAACCGCAGGCTGTCTTCGCTAATCCTAACCTGTGACGATTTCGGAAACCGCACACAGGGCGAAGACGTCGAGATGAGAGCGGTGCAGTCGCTCAACCATCGTCTACCCGATTTGGGACTCACTGTCGCCGACATCCAGGTCGCTCACCGCTTGCAGAACAATAGTAAGGTCATTGTGAAGTTCATGAAGCGGCGGGTGAGGGATGAAGTATTCGAGCGGCGGTTTGAGTTGTTTCAGCGGGGCGGCGCCGGCGCGCGGCCCCGGCCGGGTCGTGGTGATGTGCGCGGCGGCCGGGAGATGGCGCCGCTGTTTATGACCGAGTCGCTTGTACCGCGGATGCAGCACTTCTACCAGGTTCTGCTAGCCGCCCGCAGACAGGAGAACGGCTCCAAGGTCGCGTCTGTTTTCAGTCGACGCGGCCACGTCTACTGCAAAGCAGTCAAGGGAGGAAGCAACATCCGTATCAGAGACGAGGGGCATCTGCGGCAGCTGCTCGGGGGCGTCCTGCCGCCGCTGCCGGGACGTCCTGCGGCCGGGGTGGCGGCGGCTGGTGATGCCGGAGCGGGTCCGGGCTCGGGGAGGCCGGCGGATGCGGCCGTGCCCCGGACCGGGGGTGCTGCCGGGGCGATGCCGCGGCCGCGGGTCCCGGCGGATGTGGCGGTGGCGTCGGAGTCGACGAGCGCTGCGCTCGTGACTGTGGGCCGCTGCGAGGGCGGAGCTGGAGACGGCGATGTGTCGGTGGCGGTGCCGTCGCCGGCGCTCGTGTCGGCGGTTGTGATGAACTCGACGGGCGGCGAGGACGCGAGCGGAAGACAGCAGTCGGCCGGCGCGCCGTCTCGGTCAGACGGGGTGCCCTCTCGGGCGGCCGGCGCGCCGGTTTTCAGGCGGCGCCGGGGCGGCGATGACGCCGACGCGTTCGTGGCGGTGGAGACTGGCTTGGCAAGTTCCGGGCGGCGGGATGCGGGTCCTTGGCGCTAAAGCCTCTCGGAGGCCGCTCGGTGCGTCGCCGGGATGCGACAAAGGAGGAGGCGGCTGATGATGATGAGCCTGATGAACTGTTTTGGCGGCCGAGGGTCGGCGTCAGAGGAGCAGCGTGTCGGCCGGGTCCGTCGGCGGCCGTCTCGGGCGCTGCCAGGTTAGCGGTGATAGCACGGCACACGCCGGAGCATTCATCGTCTTTTGGAGAGTGCCACATCATGACAGCTGGCCGCCGACGGACCCGGCGGACAACTGCGACTCATGCTGTGAGTGTATAATTAGACATTATAGGTAGCGAGGTCGCAAACTCATAAGAGATGCATAATTATAATAAACGTTCAGACAATTTGCGATGCAGTCATGTATAGTCTCTTGTCGTGGGTCGGTTTGGGTCCTTTTCCGCATAATGTGTCACATGATTAGCGTTATGATGAGTTGTGGCTTAATGTGAGTCCGAGTGGCACAGATGGAGTGGCCTGTTCGGGCGTTCGGCCCCAGCGAGGAGCCGGCCACGAGATTGACCTCGAGACGAGGCGGTTTGGCGCAACACGGGGTCGGGGTGGTGGGAAGGCAGGGATATTGGGTTGCCGCAGGACACATATCAATGTGTGGGAAAGTGCAGCAGCAGATGGTAAAAATAACTCTCACAACGCGAACTTGAGCATGTGCAGCTCAGGCAGCAGTACGCGGCGAAGCCGTATAATAATTATTAGCTATGGATTGCATGTATTCGATTGCAGCGCCATCTATATGGCTGGTGGTTGCGGGCGAATTTCGAAGGTGACCTGGTCGGGTCAAGGTAGGTGGCGATGGCATACTGACCTATTCAGAGATAAGTAGGTGGATGCAGCAAGCTGAAATCAAGCATGACACGCATGTTCAGTTATGCCTGATGTAAAGATCAGCACATTTAACGTTCGCGGGTTACGGAACGCTATCAAGCGACGGACAGTTTTTCGATATTTTCATCAGCATTACCCAAATCACATAGTAGTCTTACAGGAAACGCATTCTGTCGCTCGAGATGTACCCTATTGGCAGGCCGAATGGGGAGGTCAAATTATATTTAGTCATGGTTTAGGATGCAATGAGTGTGGGGTGGCTGTAATGCTTCCCAGGTCAGTGCAGGGGATATGCACGGCGAGCGAGAGGTTTTGCGACGGCGATGGTAGGATGTCTGTTGTTGACTTGAAGTATGAGAAGTTCCAATTGAAACTAGTTGCTGTCTATGCACCCACACAGGGTCACACGCGACAGCAATCGGAATTGTATAAGCTACTGAGATGCAAAATTGAGGACATGACGCAAATGGAGCATAATTATTTGATTATATGCGGGGACATGAACGTACAGCTGAGTCACCGGGACACTACGAATAGTAAGTTTCGCTTATCTTCAGCGGCGAGCATATTAAATGAGATAGTTCAGCATTACAGTCTTATAGATACTTGGCGCAAAAAGTATCCCGAGCTAAGGCGGTACACATGGCGACGATTAGCACCTTTGCAGCAATCTAGAATAGATTATATTTTTGCAAGTGAATATCTAAATAGCAATCATTTAGTAAGAAGAGTTGAAATAAAACCTGGCATCCATAGCGATCACAGCTCGGTTAACATAGAAATCACTCTTTTTTCGGGCGACAAAGGACCCGGGCTGTATCGCTTCCGGAACGATTTGTTACAGGACGCTACATTTATAGAATCCGCTAGAGCTGAAATTCAGAAGGCGGCACGGGGAGAGGAAATGTATAATGCAGTGGAGGATTGGGGGTTAAAATTGGAAATAGTATTAAGCCAAATTAGGGTATGCAGCATAAAAAGGAGTAAGCTAATTGCCACACAAAAGCGAGAAGAAAACACAATAGCGCATAGACAGTTGGAAAGATATGAAATTGAAATGTCAAACAATCCCAGTGACGAGGTTCTAAAACATTACGAGGAGTCTAAGCGTCGCGTAAATGAAATAGAGGATGAGAAGGGCAAAAGGGCTATGATGTATTCAGGCGCAAGGTGGATGGAACAGGGCGAAAGACCCACAAAATATTTCTTTAACTTGTGCGCCAGTAGAAATATGAAGAAGCAGATAAATGTACTGCAATCTGAAAACGATGAGCTTATTACCGGAGTAAGCTAATTGCCACACAAAAGCGAGAAGAAAACACAATAGCGCATAGACAGTTGGAAAGATATGAAATTGAAATGTCAAACAATCCCAGTGACGAGGTTCTAAAACATTACGAGGAGTCTAAGCGTCGCGTAAATGAAATAGAGGATGAGAAGGGCAAAAGGGCTATGATGTATTCAGGCGCAAGGTGGATGGAACAGGGCGAAAGACCCACAAAATATTTCTTTAACTTGTGCGCCAGTAGAAATATGAAGAAGCAGATAAATGTACTGCAATCTGAAAACGATGAGCTTATTACCGGAAGCGTAGGAATTCTGGAGTATTGCAAAAAACACTTTCAAAAGGTGTACACTTCCAGCGCTTGTACAGGAGCAGGTGACGAAGGCCCGACATGTGACAGGTTCCTCGGGGTAACTGATTGTCCTAGGCTAAATGAGGCCGATAGAGATGTCTGCGATGCACCACTGACAGGAGCTGAATGTAAAACGGCCTTGGACGGAATGATGAACAATAAAGCACCATCAACTTCTGGCTTCTCTAAAGAATTCTTTCAATTTTTCTGGACAGAACTGGAATTAATCGTGCTCAATGCCATACATCAGGCAAGAGAGCAGGGCCAATTTTTCATAACTCAACGTAGGGGCGTGGTAACGTTAATTCCTAAAAAGGGTGACCAAAAGCTAATAAGGAATAAACGCGCCATATGCCTATTAGATACTGTATATAAAATAACGGCCAAGGCCATGGCAAATCGTTTGATGCTGGTAATGGATAAATTGATTGCGGCTGACCAAACTGGGTCTATTCGTGGAAGGTACATTGGGACCAATTTGCGCACAGTGGACGATATCATTCAATACTGTGAAATGGACAAGCTGAGCGGCATTGTAATGGCGCTGGATTTCCAGAACGCTTTTAATACGGTGGAACACACCTTTGCGTATGACGTCTTAAGAAAGTTCAACTTCGGGAGTCATTTTCTGGAGTGGATAAGACTTCTACACAATGGTGCAGAATTAACAGTAATTAACAACGGCTACACATCCAGCTGGTTTAAACCATCCCGCGGGCTCCAACAGGGATGTCCGGCCTCTGCCCTTCTATTTGCGCTGGTGGTTGAAATTTTAGCCATTAAATTACGCGCGACGACGACTGTAAAAGGCCTAACAATATCTGGATGTGAGTTTAGGATGTCGCAATATTGTGACGACACCACATTATTCGTCAGAGATTCGCCCTCTGCTGTTGAAGCCATCAAGATAATAGACGAGTTCGGCAATGTATCTGGTCTTCAGCTGAATTTGAACAAATGTCAGTATATGTGGATAGGAGAGAAAAGGCAATCAGAGGAATTGATCTGCGGTTACGTTCCCGTCAAGCACCTTAAAATTTTAGGCGTACTGTTCAGTGCGGTGCAAGATTGCAGCGATGACAATATGCAAGCTATAATGATAAAAATACAAAATACTCTGAATCAATGGTGCCAGCGTGATTTGACCATAAAGGGGAGGATTACCATTGCCAAGTCCTTGGTCATTTCACAGTTGATTTACATTATGTCAGCAGCGCGGATAGAAAGAAAACACTTGGATGCAATTCAGAGCAAAATTATGAAGTTTTTGTGGAGGGGAAGACCACCAAAGGTCGCTCGGAAAACGCTATATCAAGGAATTGAGCAAGGGGGATTGAAAGCGCCAAACATTCTGGCAATATATAAAGCAATGAGAGCACCATGGGTGGGTCAAATTATTGCAAATAATGAATTGGCGTTTGCCAAGGCATTCCAAAAAAGAAGTAAAATTTACGTTGGTGACATCACAAACATGGATTACAATAGGACATGGGTTAGCACGAGATTGATACCGGAATTTTATAAAGAAATGTTGCTTTGGTTTAGAGAGGCGGTGCCGATGACCGTACCCGAAAGTGGCAATGCCGTGCGAAAACAAATAATATGGTGCAACAAAGCGGTCTGCATAGATCGGAAAGTGATTCTTTATAAGTCACTTTATGACAATGGCATTACATTTATAGACGATTTTATTGACATTCGCGGTCACCTCTTTAGTCATCAAGTTTTTTGGGAGCGAAATCATCATGTGCGGATTGGCCCGCTTCGCTATATGAGCCTATTGAGGGCGATTCCGGCGGAGTGGAAACGGATGCTAGTAGGGAGCGCACCATTATCGACAGCTGAGAGGACCACAGCTCCGTACATCGTAATACAAGGGAAGAATGTTCCGATACAACAGGTCAAATCCAGTTTTTTCCACGACTATTGGATAGGGGACACCATTCCACGGGCTCAATTAAAATGGGAAAGTGAGGGCATCAGCTTTGGTGAGGACTGAAGAAGGATATATTCGGTACCGTTTACGATTACCAGCTCCACTAAGCTACAAAGCTTACAATACAGGATTACACACAGATATTTCCCAACCAGACGTTTCTATGCATAAGAGGTGTTCTCAATGATCCTTTCTGTGATGAATGTGGTGGAATTGAAACCATACAACATTATTTTGTAGATTGCCATGAAATAAGACTGTTTTGGAATGAACTAGTGGCGAAAATTAATCAGAAAATCAAACCATGTCATCGTTTTCATGCTAATGTAAATAATATAATATTTGGGGCCCTAAAAACTATGAGCGTGGTTAATCTTATTGTGATGATTGCGAAGCAATTCATTGTTAGTCGGCGCTTTAAGGAAGAGCGGGTATGTTTAGACGATTTCATGCCGTTTTTGTCGCGATATTATGTCATGGAGAAAATAATTGCTATGAAAAAAGAGAGAATGGATAAGTTTAAGGCAAAATGGAAACCATTCATAAATGAAGAACTCCAAATCAATATTTAAAAGAAAAGGTCTGCCTGAGGCAACCCTAAACCCTGGCGGGAGTGGGCGGGAGGGGCATGTGGGTGTGTGGGAGAATGGTGGGGGGAGGGGGTGTAAACGAGCGTAAGCCGTACATTGATCGCGATTGTATTTATTAAAAAAAAATGTTCCGCTCTTAACGAATGCGGGGATGTGGGAAGCTGGCCATCATTGACTGGGGAGGGGAGCAGGCTGAGGGCTCTCCGCTGCTGGGGGGGGGGGGGGGGGGGGGCGACTGATGGACGACTGCCACGGTTTCCTAGTGAACTATGCGTGCTCTGTCTGTGTCGCTAGATGTAGACTTCCATGGTTGTGCTTGCTTCGCAAAATGACGTCCACTTTCTCTGTTTATACCCGTGTGCTATCCGTGTATATGTGATGAACATATGTTAAATAAAAGTCTTATTATTTGAGAGAAAAAAAACGTCTTGTCTTGTCCCTCCCCTCCCTGCCCTGATCCTAGATCGTTGAACTCCTCTTAGCAGTCTCCTGAGAATCCCCTCATTGTACCCCTTTTCTGACAGTAGGTTCCATATTTTGTCTATGCTTCTATCCTCCTTTTGTTTGTTAGATGAGTTATTGTATGCCCTATGAAACATGTTGCGAATAATATTGTATTTTGTGTCCTTAGGATGAGCTGATGTTGAATGTAGAATAATGCCCGAGTTTGTTGGCTTGATATAAATTTATGTTTCTATTTTCGTTATGTTGTCGCAGGTTTCTACCGTCACGAAGGTATCTAAGAAGGGGACTCCTTGTCCATCCCCGCTGTGTTCTAAGATAAATGTCAAATTGGGGTGTTGTCTATTCAGGAAGTCTAAGAAGTCTTCTAGCGCCTGCTGTCCAAGTGTCCATATTCCTGCGTTGTCGTCAATGTAACGAGCCAGGATAGCTGGTTTCAAGGGAGATGCTGCTTTGGTTTCGAAATGGTCTAGGAATAAAATCGCAAGAGGAGGTGCGCAGGGGTTTTCCATGGCTAGTCCCAGTTTTTGGCGGTAGTAGGCATTGCTGAATGAGAAGACGTTGTCCCTGAGACTCTGCTCTAGGAGGCTGCAAATGTCTTCCTTAGATAGTCCAAATGTGTCAATACTATCCCCATGGTCCTCTAGTTTATATCTCACTGCATCGACAGCTTCATCTACTGGTATACTACCATATAAATTGACTACATCGATGCTGAAGAGGATGCTGCCCTCCGGTACCCCGTGCTATTCTACATGTCCCGACACCTTCTCTAAGTAGTCTCTGGTATCCCATAGGTGAGTGGGAACAAATTTCAGTAACTGCTTTAAAATCCTTTCCAAGAGACAGGATGTTTTTCCGTAGGGCCACCACATGCCGAAATGACCGGTCTGAGGGGTACTGAGGGTTTATGGTCCTTAGGTAATCCGTAGAAGACGGGCGTTCTACTATGCCCTGGTGTCAGCTCTTTGATAGTTTTTTTTTCAGGAAGTTTGCCTCGAGTGGTATTTAAAAGGTTTATTTTAGCTTTAGCTTCAACTTGAGGGACTAGCATTAGCAGCATCTCCCTTGAAACCAGCTTTCCTGGCTCGTTACATTGACGACAACGCAGGAATATGGACACTTGGACAGCAGGCGCTAGAAGACTTCTTAGACTTCCTGAATAGACAACACTCCAATTTGACATTTATCTTAGAACACAGCGGGGATGGACCTTTCTTAGATACCTTCGTGACGGTAGAAACCTACGACAACATAACGAAAATAGAAACATAAATTTATATCAAGCCAACAAACTCGGGCATTATTCTACATTCAACATCAGCTCATCCTAAGGACACAAAACACAATATTATTCGCAACATGTTTCATAGGGCATACAATAACTCATCTAACAAACAAAAGGAGGATAGAAGCATAGACAAAATATGGAACCTACTGTCAGAAAAGGGGTACAATGAGGGGATTCTCAGGAGACTGCTAAGAGAAGTTCAGCGATCTAGGATCAAGGCAGGGAGGGGGAGGGGCAAGACAAGAAGTAAGGGGAGGGAGGACCGGCAAAAAGAAAAGGCGGATACAGGGGACGGTTTCCTAACCCTACCATATATAGATGAACAGCTCCTATGGAAAGTAAAACATGTCATTAAAAAGTCAAAATTCCGAGTACGTTTAGCCTGGAAGAACGACAACAAACTGAAAATCACTAGTTAAATCTTCTATTTGTAAACCCAGCTGTCCAGGGGGGCGCAGATGCTATCTTTGCAGGTCAGGCTTCAAAGGTGATTGCACCCAAAAAAACGTAGTATATGAGATCCGCTGTAAGCGATGCAGCGGAACAGGGGAGGGGAGGATCCTATGTGGGGGAATCCATGCGCCCAGTCCGACTACGCTACAACGAACATCGACGCGACGCCATAAACAAAACCGCCAACACCCCTTTTGGAGATCATATCTTAAACGTGCACCATCAAGACGATATTCTTACCGACACAGATTTTATAGATTTAAATATCCTTTACAGAGCCCAGGATCACCCAGATAGAAAGATTGCTGAAAGTATTATGATTAGGGGAGTGATGCCTTCATTAAATACCCAGGGATCTTCATGGCCAATTATGCGTGCGGTATAGTGCTTACATTGAAAGAACTGTGTAGAGTTATAGATGTGATTGTGTCGTATGTATATCGGATAGAAAGCAGGAGGATAGTATGATTTGTGGTGATGTGTATGAGCTTCAGCTTCAGAGAGTGTAGGGTATGAACTTCAGTTATGATTGCGTTTGCTTATGAATGTACATACATTAGGGGGGGATGTGATGTGCTGTATACAATTGCATATATTAGAAAGGTGTGCTTATTGTGTCTGTTTGCGTGTGATTGTGACTTTACCTAGATGTATGATTAGCTAAGGAGTGCAAAATCGCCGACACGTATAGATGGAGGTAGTTGCGAAAAATGCGATCACGAGAATTACCTGAAAATGTTTAAAACTCGGCGACGAATTCGATGCACATATTTTGTATCATTGTCATTCATGTAAACATTGTATTCACTCATATGTAATTTTGACAAAGGCCTGTGGCCGAAATATCAATACAGTCTATCGGTAATTTAACTTTTTATGCATCGAGGTTAAGGTCATCAACCCTAATGGTTTTAATCTTAATGAAATATCATACAAATTGCATGACAGAGGCGGTTTCAGGGGCTTGAAAAGGGGAGGTTTCCAGTAAGTATTCAATGCTTGGCGGGAAGCCAATAGAGTGTTGTAAGGGGCATTTATAGCTATCAAGATGTAAAAGATAGATTCTCCTTCCATTATTTGGATAATGTATTACATATAGAGTTGCAGGGGCGTGTTCAGGCACATGAAAAGGGGGTGACTGGTATGGTGATGAAGCTATGCCAGCTACGGCGCAATAAACCGTTAGTTTATAATGATATATGCGCATATGAGGCCAGGAGAGGGAATGAAGTCATTGTTGCAGAGGCACGCTCAGGAATGGAAGAAAGGGGGTCATATTATTGCAAGGAAACTAAGATGCGTGGGCCTACAATGGCATAAAATACTGCAGTTTTCGGATGAATCATGCACCACAGGCTACTCTACGAACGATTGTAAGATAATAGGCGAGTCCAGGTAGGGTAAACAGCGATGTGAATTGAAGTTGTAATTGAAATAGTCACTGTCGACTAGTTAGTATCATAATAACGGGTAATATACCTATAAAAAGGTCTTGCGGCTCCCCAGTTTGGATCCTGGATACGCCTATGATAAAGAACAACATGCAAAAAGGAACTATATACGATCAGTAACTTATTTATAGTGCTGGGTAGCAACTTACCTGCGGTTAATATTTGTTCCCTATTTGACCTCCCTTGTTCACTAACCTGGTACCGCCTATGGCAAAAACAAATATGCTATATAACTGTTTTGTCTAATGTCACAATAACACACCATTTAATTTATGCAAAAAAACATCAAAAAATTGTTTTATTACGCATTTACTTCACCCCCATATTGAGTGACCGGCACACGCCTATGACTTTTGAATTTTCAAAAGTCACCGCCATATATTAATCTCCAATTCAATATCTATCCATCCCCATTGGTTGCGTTAAAATCGGTGAATAAACATGACAGCTGTGTTGGATCACAAAAACCTCTCAAATTTGTAGTTTTTGCCCCCTGTTGCCCCTCTATCAAAAATTTGGATTTGTTGTATTTTTAGAAATGTAGATCGTGTTGAGGGGAATCAAACGCCGTTTTATTTTTTTTAAATCGGACGGGTAGATCTCGAGATCTCCGGGGGGCGGAATCCCCCCCCCCCCCTCCTCCCCTGTTACAAATAGGGTTAGCCAGGAGCCTGTTACAAATAGGGTAAAACATTAACTCATCGATTGTTCTATTCACAACGTCAAGCGCCGGTATGTAGTAGAATTCATGAATCGTAAAAGTGACGAAACACCCAGAAATTAGTGATCTTTTCAAATTCCTTCGACGAACACAACTACCAGTGGTGGGACTTTATGAAATCGGTTGGGGGGGTGGGCAACGGCCGAATGCTCAAGTTGAAACTAAACGTCCAATATTATATATATATATGTATATGTAGTGTATAATTATTATATAATATATTTATTATAAAACTATTACAATTATTACAATTGTGGAACTATTTTGTCCGTTTCATACAGGGAAAAATACTCATTTTTTCTTCCCCAAGTTCCCTATTTCAGACCATAAAATTGAAAAATTACTAGTTAACTGAAATTGATAGGTAAACACTGACTGGTCATAACACTTTTTTTAAGGACAGCAACACAATTTTGAAACCGTTAAATGTTAAATTATCGCCATCGGTGGCCAATTAAGCATGCATCTGAAAAACACGTTCCTCATGCATAATTTTCTCATGCCAGACGGAGTCGGCAAAATTTAATTTACTCCGACTCCGGCAAAAATGATCGACTCCAATAGACTCAGATTACGACTCCGAGTCTGCAAGACTGCTTCCGACCGACCAATGGCTCTCTCAGCCCGTTTAAGGGTTCTCCAGAATGACCGAGAGCTTTCTCAGACTTGCACAGGGCCCTCTTAGGTCTGACAATGGCCCTCTTAGACAAGCGTAAGGCCCTCTCATATCAGACGGTGGTCATCTCTGGTCGACTGATGATCCTCTCAAAGAAGCGACCCTCTCAGGCGGAACTCGGTTAACCTCCTGGAAGAGCCATGGACCCTATAGCCCCCTGACCACGATGATCCCAGACCCCTTGCCCCTTTGATGGCACGATCCCCTCGATGTTCCTCCGGATCTAACTATTATTTTAGCATGGAGGTTGGATATTTAGGATATTGCAATACCAGGGAGCCAAAAAGACTGCATAAACTATCAGCCTTATTTCAGGCAAACAATAAATTAACAACAAATTCCATTGAACACCATTTAAATAGAGCACTCCGATCGCTAATTCGTCATGCTCCACCTCCGCTATTCGCTAATCTGAACGCTTGAACCTTGTATCTATGGACTTGTTAGCAGAAGAGAATCCATGCTACCAACTTACCCATTATATCATAATCGAAAAGCAGTCGCAGATGGAAACGCAATGCTCGTATATTTCTAAGATGGAATACTCCTAAGATGGAATCACATCTTGATATGATGAAATACGCAAAATTCAAAACAGAACAATCTATACGGGTAGTCCTTGAAATTTTAGAGGGGCACATATTTTTGAAAACATTGGGGGGGGCCGGAGCACCATTGGGGGGGGGGGCTCAGCTCAGCATTGGGGGGGGGGAGCTCGGGCCCTCCCAAAGAGATATAAAGTTCCGCCCCTGACAACTACATATTTTATATAAACTGGATTTTCCCTCGCCATTGGCGGACACGAACAGGTTTTTCCCTTGGCTAGGCTCCGTTTTTCAAGACAAGAATGTTAACCGGATTATAATAGCCCCCAACAAGGTCGACTGGAGTAGCATTAATTACCCATTGATGTATTGCTATCCCGGCCACTCACATTCCCAATTAAACAATGTATATGGCGGTGGACACAGCTAAACCAAATTGCTACGGTAAGCTAAGCTACCCCCTGGCACCGTTTCGTCTCCATCCGCGATCTCGACGGGTCAGCAGAGTCGATTCTGACCCGGCAATCACGTTGGCCCGTGTCCAAATGTGCATGTGAATGTGATGAATACATAATTAAACAAAATACACGAAACGAGATTAGCTTAGATCAGATTTGATTTGCGAAATATAATAAAATGTAAAAGTAGGCCCCTCCCTTGTTCGTCATGCTCGGGTTGAAACAGCAGTGAGAATAATAATCTATTCTGTAAGAACTCAAATATTTTTCTCCCGGCCAAAAGTATTGATTAATCCTGTAATGAGAACTGTATGATGAATACCAATGAATAACCCTAACGAGTGGAATGGTCCGTTGAAGTATAAATAGATAAATAAATACATATAATTGCAACATGTAGGTAAGACTTCATATCCGATGATCGCCTTTTGACGAAACGGATGGAAAGGGAAGAAAGAATACAAATTAATGAAATAGAGTGATTAGTACCACCAATCGTTAACATTTCCTCATCATGTCCTTGATAAGGAAATCTTAACCGCATTTTGCATTAGATTGAATCGGTTTCAATCGCTTTCGCGACTGTTTGTTACAACATAATGAGGTGGTCTGCTGTAAATAGCAAGGGTCCCACAACCGTATGACTTTGATATTTACAGCTGAAGTCACACCACTATTTAGTAATATGTACAGTCGGTCTCATAATGATCTTCCCTAGCTCTGGGTCTCCCACGGTAGGCAAAACGATAGCTGGCTGAATCCCGCACCGAGGCGGGACCGGACCGGTTTGACAGCTCGCCCGGTGCCGGCCGATACTTGGCGGAATCTGCACCGCTCCGTTCTGGTCTGACCCACACAGGCCGATTGGGGAATAACAATGCGCATGTGTGGCGAGGCTGTGTGGCGGACCGTGGTTGGAAATATTCGCAGACCTAGAATGTCAAGTTAGGGACGATGTCTGTGATGACCAGTTTTAAGAAAACCATAGGTCTGTGAAGCATCGCTAAGTGTCCAATTGATAGAACACTGCACGGGCTATACTTTAAGACGAATATTTGTATCTCAAGTTGACAGATACTGTCGTCACAGATGTCGTCTCGGAAATGGCTATCCGTCGTGTCGCTTGCGACGATTGAGAAATTTGCCGTGCGCCAAAAAATAGTGTCGATATTTTGACCTGATCTCAAGGTGAAAGTCAAATTTAAACACGTAGCCATTCAGATGCTCTATCAGCTACACACCTGGCGATACTTCATAGACCTAAGGTTTTAAATAATGTCGTCGCAGATATCGTCGCTAACTTAATGGGTATAAACCCGCCTGGGTGTGTTTGTGGAGCGTGAAGGACGGAGCGGCGTGATTCGAACATATCAGTGCGAGGCCCACTGCACGTGTCTGCTTTTTCGTGTAGAATCATCAGGTGGACGTTTGCATTCGTAATTTTGGGGTTCTGCATTGCACATGACACGTGGCATGATGAACCGCGAGTCACTGGGGTATATTTCATAACGCGACTTACTGGGGGGGGGGGGGGCTATTTTTTGCCTCCTCTGATCTCCGGAACTACTGGACCGAATGTAAAACTTCAAACGGTATTCGATAGCCCTGGAAAATTTAGCGAGGGAAACATAATATTGTTGACCTCGGGGTCACCGATGACGTCACAGGTCAGGTAAAGTACAAAATGTTTGACTGTCAAAAGGTCTCGATGGATGGAATTGTCGAGCAAAATTGCGATATTAAACGCATAAACTGTCGATACATCGGTATGATTCGTGTGTCTGACACTTCTAAGTACCTTTCTAAGCTGTTTATGACCTTGGGTCAGGTCAAGGTCATCCGAGGTCACGAGGTCAAACTGCAGATTACGGTCATTAGGCGTTGTAACACATGTTGATGGGTTTGTTTTTCGTCTAGAACGCGAAAAATGACCTTGGAACATTGTTTGTTCCGTATAAATCTCTATCCCTATCCCTATCCCTATCCCTATATTATAAATCCTAAAAGATGACCCGCCGCCGCCGCCGCCGCCGCCGCCGGAGTGACGCCCTAAATCGGTTCCTGTGCAGTCGTCTGATGAGTTATGAGGAGGATTTTTTCAGGACTTTTGGGTCCCGTGATTCAACAGGTCGTATCAAGTTTTGGTGTTGATCCAACCGACGGTGCGGCGTCGGCACGTGCGCGCGTGCGCCATTCGTTTAACATGGGAAACGCGACATTGTGAATTCGCGAAAATCGGGCAAGTTTCGCCCGGTTCTCCGGCCGCTTGCTCGGCAACCGAGAATTGCAGCGATATGCGAGCAACACTATGTGATAGATAATCGATTGGCCTTGCGTATAGGATGTCGGCCAGAGCGATGCGCGTGCGACGTGCAAAGGTGTGACCACTTTCATGATAAAATTGGCATATTCAGGATTACAATTGGTGCTCGGAAACCGTTCGACGTAGAAGGCTGAACCGGGAACCATTTTGCAGGCGCAGCGACCGTCTTCAAATTAGATGTGTTACTCAAAGCTGTGTGACTAATATTTTGGAGTTGAAGTTGAAATGCAATATTTTTGGACAATGCAATCCTTCACACCGCCGTAACACCCAAAACGAGGACAAACTTGACCGGCAAATTTACACAGACGGATAGCACTGTTCTTGCTGACCTATATCCACCCAAAATATTCTGTAAATCGCTGATAGGGAACTTATGCTGAAGTCAAACGTAAACGATTACCGACGCTAACGTTGCAAAATAATTGCGTCGAATAAAATAGCGTCGTTTAAGTTTGCCCAAGACTGACACTGCCGCAGCCAAATTCATCAATGAGCGCATGACTAGCAGACGTCGCACCTCCCTCCCGGGGAGATTTTGTTGAAGCCGGTTGACATATGTCAGGCATGTAAACCGCTAAAATGTTTTGGCAGAGACTGCGACACGGGAACGAGATACGGTAAGAAGATATGGGAACGAAATACGGCAACAAGATACGGAACTGGGTACGGAAAGGGATGCTGGAACGAGATACGAGAACACGATACGGGAATGAGATACGGTAACTAGATATGGTAAGGAGATATCGGAACGGTGTACTAGATACGGGAATAAGATACGGGAGTGGCATACGGGAACGGGTCACGGGAACGGGCTACGGGAACGGGCTACGGGAACGGGATACGGGAACGGGATAAGGGAACGAGATACGGGAACGGGATACGGGAACGGGATACGGGAACGGGATACAGGAACGTGATACGGGAACGTGATACGGGAATGGGATACGGAAACAAGATACGGAAACGGGATACGAGAACGGGGACTGGAGTGGGAGCCCGATACGGGATACTGGAACGGGATACGGCAACGGGATACAGGAATGGGATACGGCAAAGGGTACGGGAATGGGATACGGGAATGGGGTACGGGAATGGGATACAGGAATGGGATACGGGAATGGGATAGGGAATGGGATACGGAAATGTGATACGGGAATGGGATACGGGAATGGGATACGGGAATGGGATACGGGAATGGGATACGGGAACATGATATGGGATACGGGAACGGGATACGGGAACAGAATACGGGAACGGAATACGGGAACGGAATACGGGAACGGAATAGGGAACGGAATACGGGAACTGGATACGAGAACGAGATAGGGGAACGGGATACGGGAACGGGATGCGGGAACGGGATAGGGTAAAGGGATACGGAAACGGGATACGGGAACGGGATACAGGAACGGGATACGGGAACGGGATACGGGAACGGGATACGGGAACGGGATACGGGAATGGGATACGGGAACGGGATACGGGAATGGGATACGGAACGGGATACAGGAACGGGATACGGGAACGGGATAAGGGAATGGGATACGAGAACGGGATACGGGAACGGGATACGGGAACGGGATACGGGAACGCGATACGGGAACGGGATGCGGGTAGGGGATACGGGACACGTGATACGGGATACAGGATGCGGGATGCAGGATCCAGGATGCAGGATGCAGGATGCGGGATGCGGGATGCGGGATACAGGATACCGGAATGGGATACAGGAACGGGATATTAGCAGGCTATATAAATTGAAGGCTATATAAATTGCGCATCGCGCAATACAGGCCCTCTAGTCTCTATATTATCTCTATATTATAAATCCTAAAAGATGACCCGCCGCCGCCGCCGCCGCCGCCGCCGGAGTGACGCCCTAAATCGGTTCCTGTGCAGCCGTCTGATGAGTTATGAACGTGATTTTTGAAGAACTTTTGGGTCCTGTGATTCAACAGGTCGTATCAAGTTTTGGGGTCGATCCCACCGACGGTGCGGCGTCGGCACGTGCGCGCGTGCGCCATTCGTTTAACATGGGAAACGCGACATTGTGAAATCGCGAAAAACGGGCAAGTTTCGCCCGGTTCCCCGGCCGCTTGCTCGGCAACCCAGAATCGCAGTGATATGCCAGCAACACTATGTGATAGATAATCGATTGGCCTTGCGTATAGGATGTCGTCCAGAGCGATGCGCGTGCCACGTGCAAAGTTGTAACCACTTGAATGATAAAATTGGCCTATTCAGGATTTAAATTGGTGCTCGGAAACCGTTCGACGTAGAAGGCTGAACCGGGCACCATTTTGCAGGCGCAGTGACCGTCTTCAAATTATATTTGTTACTCAAAGCTGTGAGACTAATATTGTGGCGTTGAAGTTGAAATGCAATATTTTTGGACCATCACCGCCGTAACACCCAAAACGAGGACAAACTTGACCGGCAAATTTACACAGACGGATAGCGCCGTTCTTGCTGACCTATATCCACCCAAAATATTAAGTAAATCGCTCATAGGTAGCTTATGCTGAAGTCAAACGTAAACGATTACCGACGCTAACGTTGCGAAATAATTGCGTCGAATAAAATAGCATCGTTTGCCCAAGACTGACACCGCTGCAGTCAAATTCATCAATGCGCGCATGACTAGCAGACGTCGCACCTCCCTCCCGGGGAGATTTGGTTGAAGCCGGTTGACTTATTTCAGGCAAGTAAACCGCTAAAATGTTTTGGCAGAGACTGCGACACGGGAACGAGATACGGTAAGAAGATATGGGAACGAAATACGGCAACAAGATACGGACACTGGGTACGAGAAAGGGATGCTGGAACGAGATACGGGAACGTGATACGGGAACGGGATACGGGAACGGGATACGGGAACGGGATACGGGATACGGGAACGGGATACGGGAACGGGATACGGGAACGGGATACGGGATACGGGATACGGGAACGGGATACGGGAACGGGTTAGGGGAACGGGATACAGGAACGGGATACGGGAACGGGATACGGGAACGGGATACGGGAACGGCATACGGGAACGGGATACGGGAACGGGATACGGGAACGGGATACGGGAACGGGATACGGGAACGGGATACGGGAACGGGATACGGGAACGGGATACTGGAACGGGATACGGGACCGGGATACAGGAACGGGATACAGGAAAGGGATACGGAAACGGGATACGGGAACGGGTTACGGGAACGAGTTACGGGGACGGGTTACGGGAACGGGTTACGGGAACGGGTTACGGGAACGGGTTACGGGAACGGGTTACGGGAACGGGTTACGGGAACGGGTTACGGGAACGGGTTACGGAAACGGGTTACGGGAACGGGTTACGGGAACGGGTTACGGGAACAGGATACGGAGACTGGATACGGCAGCTGATTAAGAGATACGGTAACGGTATACGGGATACAGGAACGGGATACGGGAACGGGATACGGGAACGGGATACGGGAAAGGGATACGGGATACGGGAACGGGATACGGAAACTGCGTACGGGAGCTGATTAATGTATACGGGATATGGGAACGGGATACGGGATACGGGATCAGAATACGGGAACGGGATACGGGAACGGGATACGGGAACGGGATACGGGAAAAGGACACGGGAACGGGATACGGGAACGGGATACGGGAACGGGATACGGGAACGGGATACGGGAACGGGATACGGGAACGGGATACATGACGGGATAAGGGAACGGGATATGGGGACGGGATACGGGAACGGGATACGGGAACGGGATACGGGAACGGGATACGGGAACGAGGTACGGGAACGAGATACGGGAATGGGATACGGGAACGGGGAACGAGATACGGGAACGGGATACTGGGACGGGATACTGGGACGGGATACGGGAAAGGGATACGGGAACGTGATACGGGATACGGGAACAAGATACGGGAACAGAATACAGGAACGGGATACGTGATACGTGATACGGGATACGTGATACCCGGATACGGGATACGGGATGCGGGATACGTGATACAGGAACGGGATAATAGCTAGCTATATAAATTGAAGGCTATATAAATTGCGCATCGCGCAATACAGGCCCCCTATGTTTGTGCAAGGGCCTCGTTTTGTATAAATAGAAGTAAAAAGCAAAAATAGAAATGCGTTTTGTATGCATAGTAATGCTGTGAGAAGTGTTCGATTTTTGCCATTTAAAGGTCATAACTCGGTCATTTTTAAAGATATCTACTTTAAATTTGGTACACATATTCACCGCATACGTCTCGATCACATATATTCCGGTTTTTGGATAATTCTGATTTATTCTTGAAAAAAAAATTTAAAAAAAAAAGGATTTCTCAAAATTTTGAATTAAAAAAACTCAAAATCCGAGAGAGCAGTTTGATAGCCCGGTCTATTGTCAGTAATTTGATTTAAAACAATTTAGTGTATCTCAAATATTGCACCTTTGACAGCGCTTTCCGAAAACCATTATTTTGCAACAAAAACCGAAGAACATGACGTCACTCTGACGTCATTCCCGGTTGATCTATCATAGCCTCATATTTTTCCGTTTGCAAACATGTGTAGAATTGATGTGAGAGAAGGTACTGCACGTTTAGTGACGATACCGGTGTTTGTTTAGGAGTTATTGCAAAATAACGGCGGGGGCACAAAATAGCCCCCCCAGTAACTCGCGTGTTAAGAAAGAAATGCACATAAAAGCGCCTGGTGCCAGCGCGGTTCGAACCGAAGACCAATCTACAAATACGCTAGGAGTAGGCAGCTATACCAACCGAGCTATTTGGGCTGATGTGGTGAACACTGTTATTCAGTCTCCAATATTGGATCTCTGCCAGCTCAGGACAGGTGACCTCTTGACCCTCGATACAGACGGCCCTGACCACCACCCGGGTCGCGGCGCATTCCATTCCGATAACGCCCCGCACTCCCTCCCTCCCTCCCCCTCCCCAGGTCACGCATCTGCCAGACATCCACAATGGGTACCAACCTACGGTGGGGCAACCACCATTTGTGTGCCTATCGCGACCGTAGCGCCACGTGGTGGCAAGGGAAGATCATTATGAGACCGACTGTACAGTCGGTCTCATAATGATCTTCCCTAGCTCTGGATCTCCCACGGTAGGCAAAACGATAGCTGGCTGAATCCCTCACCGAGGCGGGACCGGACCGGTTTGACAGCTCGCCCGGTGCCGGCCGATACTTGGCGGAATCTGCACCGCTCCGTCCTGGTCTGACCCACACAGGCCGATTGGGGAATAACAATGCGCATGTGTGGCGAGGCTGTGTGGCGGACCGTGGTTGGAAATATACGCAGACCTAGAATGTCAAGTTAGCGACGATGTCTGTGATGACCAGTTTTAGGAGAACCATAGGTCTGTGACGCATCGCTAAGTGTGCAATTGATAGAACACTGTACGGGCTATACTTTAAGACGAATATTTGTATCTCAAGTTGACCGATGCCGTCGTCACAGATGTCTCGGAAATGGCGGGACCGTGTGAGGTCCCGAGGCCCACATATTATGAACACATATTATGTTTCCCTCGTTAAATTTTCCAGGGCTATCGAATGCCGTTTGAAGTTTTACATTCGGTCCAGTAGTTCCGGAGATCAGAGGAGGCAAAAAATAGCCCCCCCCCCCCCCCCCCCCCCCAGTTCGTCGTGTCGCTTGCGACGATTTAGAAATTTGAATTGCGCCCAAAAAAAAATCCTATATTTTGACCTGATCTCAAGGTCAAGGTCAAATTTAAACGCGTAGCCAGTCAGATGCTCTATCAGCTACACACCTGGCGATGCCTCATAGACGTAAGGTTTTAAATACTGTCGTCGCAGATATCGTCGCTAACTTAATGGATATAAACCCGCCCGGGTGTGTTTGTGGAGCGTGAAGGACGGAGCGGCGTGATGCGAACATATCAGTGCGAGGCCCACTGCATTTGTCTACTTTTTCGTGTAGAGTCATCATCAGGTGGACGTTTGCATTCACAATTTCGGGGTTCTGCATTACACATGCCACGTGGCATTATTAAGAAAGAAATACACGTAAAAGCAACTGGTGTCAGCGCGGTTCGAACCCAGGACCAATATACGAATACGCAAAGAGTGGACAGCTATACCGACTGAGCTATTTGGGCTGATGTGATGAACACTGTTATTCAGTCTCCAATGTTGGACCTCTGCCAGCTCAAGATAACTGACCCCTTGACCCTCGAGACAGACGGCCCTGACCACCACCCGGGTCGCGGCGCATTCCATGCCGACACCGCCCCGCACTCCCTCCCTCCCCCTCCCCAGGTCACGCACCTGCCAGACAGCCACAATGGGTACCAAGATACGATGGGGAAACCACCTTTGTTGTGCCTATCGCGACCGTAGCGCCACGTGGTGGCAAGGGAAGATCATTAGTAGACCGACTATTCAGTAAAGTCACACTACTATTTAGATAGCAACTAGTACAGCTGAAGTAGCATCGCGGTGTGAAGTCAGTAGCCATATGTACCCATAAACAGATCGCCAAACGTCACATCAAGCATCAACATGAAGCCTAGATCGTTCCAGCAGCAGCATCACACATCAGCCTCGCAATCTTGACGACTCGCTTCGTATCGTGTGGACACTGAATAGATCTCCCGATCCAGTAGGTACACATCCACCAGCACACGGAGAGGACTCCAGGATTTCCTCGAAATTAGGTGCCTCATTCCACCTACACGCTATGCAACGCAAACACAAATTCAAAATCAGCATTCGTTCATTGGTCAACACATACTTCATGTGTAGCATTTTATCCTGAACATGAACACAGGAACATGAACATATACATAATATAGTCGAGAATGGTTAATAACGTTTAACACTAGCAAGACTGTACAACAGACCTTTTCACACAAACATCGGCATACACCACCTACCCTTACATTTGGACGTGGTTTAATACCGATCCATGACAACCACACACATCTTGGAATGACTTTTTCCAAAGACCTACGTTTTCACCAACATGTCAATGACATTTGCAAAAAAGTAAATAAAACATTGTGTCCACTCTACCCTATTGTACAATATATACCCAGGGATATCCTTGACCAAATTTATAGGACATATACGATACCCTACTTTGACTTATACGACACTGTCTACGACGGACATATAACAGTGCATGACACATACAGACTGGAGAAACTACAAAATAGAGCTGGCCGATTAGTGACAGGCGCCTTATTCAGAACATCAACTGACAAACTACTTCAAGAGCTGGGGTGGGACAAATTGAAGACTAGACGACAACTACACAAACTTACATTATACCACACATTCAACAATTTTCAACATCAAACACCGAGCTACATTAAGTCAATCATGCCAGATACACGTGCTCAGATCACAGGTAAGATGTTGAGAAACGCCAGCTCACATACAATCCAACCAAACCGCACCAGATCCTACCAATGCTCATTCTTCCCATCAACAGGTAAACAGTGGAATCAGCTCCCCCAATCACTAAGATCACTCTCACATATGTCCTTTAAACGAGCGATTACTAAGCGGCTAGGGGTGTCTAAGCCCCCAATCTATTACAAAGCTGGGTCTAAAACAGGGAACATTCTCCACACCAGATTAAGAACTGAAATGTCTTGTTTAAACTCTCATTTGTTTCAAATTAACAGATGCCCCACACCTGAGTGTTCGTGTGGCCATTCTGTCGAGGATGTTTGCCATTACGTTCTTTTTTGTCCAAATTATCTTCCCCAGAGATGCAAACTTTTTCTAAACGTTTCGCAGATTCTTCGCGCTGATTTCAGTGATCTCACACCTACATGTCAATTACGTTTGCTTGTGCGTGGTGAGAGTCTGGACAGCGAGGATGGTCGAGAAGTGGCACACCATTTCCAAATATTTCTGCTCAATTCCCATAGATTCACTAGCAATTAACTTTTGACGATGTTGGTATGGCTTGGGGTGGCCGGTGGCGCCCCCGTGAGCTGAGCGGCTATTTGCGCATATATCTATATCGCTTAAGAGGGATCTGTTGCGGCGGCGGCGGATTCGAATGTCTCTTTATTTTATGTTTCAGAGAGGTGCCTGGAGTTAAGCACACTCGTGCTTTTGCACCATTCTGCTATTATTTTGTAACAATATTAGCATGATAAGTTTCTTTACATTTGTTTTTGCTGTTATGTTATGTTTTATGAGTTCCTTAATAAACATTGTGTGATGAAAAACATACACACATCGCCATGTGCCAGGCGTCTGCGGGGGACCGCCACTCGATACACGACTGGTGGATCTCTCCCCGCAGAGCTGCGCCTATCTTAGGCTCGGACGCAGTCTAAGATGATTACGTAGGCTCTGACGGAGTCTAAGATGATGACGGACACTCTGCCCTTCACTCAGTCTCACGCACACTACGCCGCGTTCCGTCTCAGGCTAAGCTTCAGATTCTGTCTCAGACTCCGTCTCAGCTTCTGTTTCAGACTCTACCTCAGCTGCTGTCTCAGACTCTACCTCAGCTTCTGTCTCAGACTCTACCTCAGCTTCTGCCTCAGACTCTACCTCAGCTTCTGCCTCAGACTCTACCTCAGGTTCTGTCTCAGACTCTACCTCAGCTTCTGTTTCAGACTCTACCTCAGCTGCTGCCTCAGACTCTACCTCAGCTGCTGCCTCAGACTCTACCTCAGGTTCTGTCTCAGACTCTACCTCAGCTTCTGTCTCAGACTCTACCTCAGCTTCTGCCTCAGACTCTACCTCAGGTTCTGTCTCAGACTCTACCTCAGCTGCTGCCTCAGACTCTACCTCAGCTGCTGCCTCAGACTCTACCTCAGCTGCTGCCTCAGACTCTACCTCAGCTGCTGCCTCAGACTCTACCTCAGCTGCTGCCTCAGACTCTACCTCAGCTGCTGCCTCAGACTCTACCTCAGCTGCTGCCTCAGACTCTACCTCAGCTGCTGTCCCCGGCGTGCCCAGGGGAGAGCGCAGTGACTAGTACATTGTGTCCGGCCGCCGACAGGCCCGACAGGCCAGACAGGCCAGACAGGCCAGACAGGACAGACAGGCCAGACAGGACAGACAGGCCGCCACCACCGGTGTGCCAACACAGTCGCCGAAACTTGCCGCACGGGAACGGACAATTTAGAATTCATGCTATGGAAAACGGCAGAAAACTTCCAGTGACAGCAAGTCTGAGGGCTTTCGATAATAAAGTGTGCTCTGTGTGCTATTATTCATAGCATAAAGTCAAATTTCCGTCATCTTTCGAATTTCACCTCTGCAGCTCGCCAGCTCCGTCACTCGATGTGACAACAATTGGCAGTTCTCGGAGGGCGGGGGGGGGGTATTTGCTGACCGCAGGCCGGCTGTAAGGTGCCTCCGTGACGGCCCTGTCCAGCGGTGAGCCGTGGTCTCGGAGCGCCGTAATCGCACACAGCATCACGCAGAGACATTCTATCCCAGCGCCATGGAGGCCAGCGGCAGACTGATCAGGATGGCACCGATCACGAAGGGTCTGAAAAAGGCCGGGTCAGGTCAGGGCAGGTCTGGAATGCGTATCTCTATATAGAAAGTGCAGTCAGTTGCTACAATTGATTAATTACTGATGACATCGGATATTCATCGCGACGAGCCACAAAAAGCTGACAAAAAATACAGTCAGTTCCCACGTGTACAATTGCATATGAAACGCATTGATATGGAACGCATTTGTGAACACTAAGAGGATGTATATATATCTATATATATATATATATATATATATATATATATATATATATATATATATATATATATATATATATATATATATATATATATATATATATTAATATAAATATAACTATACATTTAGAAACACAAAATATAACGTTTCGATAATATAGACGTTCAGAAACAAAGATAACATCCAATAGTTTCAACGAAAACAACACAACAATATTTGTGTATGATTTTGTCACAACTATATTTGTTTTCTCTTCAAATACTTATCACCTGTCGATGGGACGGAGGAGAAAGATAACATGACATGTCAGAAGACGGTACGTGCTGATAATAAATAAAACAATGTAAGAACCAAATGAGGATGAAAACGAAGCTACCTAAAAAGAGAATGGTGTATTGAAGTAGCTCAATGAGCGACTTTCTGTCTAGCTATAAATGGTTAGATATTAGATGTGTATAACAGTTTCATAGAAATTCGAAGAAAGTAGTATAATACGGTGTTAGAAGTAATTGGGTAACTTACCCACGCGCATGCTACCTCCAAGATTGTGAAGTCAGCTGGGTCATTTGTGGTGTGCAAACAGAACCAAGGCGAGTCAGTGTGAAAACCGGTGTCTGGATTTTAGTTTTAAGTCCATCAAGCGCAACAACTGTCACAGCATAAGTTTAAACACAGTTTATTTTCGCATACACAATCCCCTTCAAATCAAATTGCACCCCACGCAGGACATTGCAGTGCCATATTGATATTGGCCTGATCCACGGTTCTTCCTGTGTCGCCACCGACCACACAGTGATCACGGTATCCATGGCAACGTGGGGGAACGCCGAGCAGCGGCTCCCAGGGAGACGATGACACTGATTGTTTCCCGACATTCCTCTGAGCAAGGACACATTATGCACGGGCATAATGAGCTAATGAGCATAATGAGCTAATATATAAAACTCCCCCCACATGTGATGATAGACGAGTCGTGATCCAGCCGCCCAGTCTGGTGTCATGTAGCCATGGTATGGACACGATGCAAATTGTTGATGATGAAGGCAACTCGAATAACTCTGATTTATAGTGCATATGCATACATCTTCTCACATTCAAATATTCACTCGGTGAAGAGCGTTTTCGTCAATCGTCGCTCATGCAGAAAACGGTCTCACACCTCGCATGCTTCATCGTCATGACGTTAAAAGACATACCAAGGAGCGAGACAATAAATGTGTCGCGTTTGTCTTTAAGTTAGGTCAGAAGTGTGTCGTGAGAAAAGACTGACGGGATAGATTTGTAAAGTGAGGTCAGTAAGCGGACAGTCTGAGAAGTTTGGCCACCGGCGCGGCGCCACCGTCTGCAGCGGCAGGTAATAGGTGGCGCCACTAGCCGACCCAGCTGCGCAGTTGGCGCCAGCCGGCGTGCATGGGGTACATGATGGTGTCGTACGTGATGCCCAGGTAGCTGCCCATCCGCGACATCCAGCCGGCGCGGCTCTGCGCCTTCTGGAACTGTTTCTCCAGACGTTTGCAAGTGAACTGGAAACAAGGCACGAATGCCGGGGTCAAGCACACGGAATAAGGCCACAGGCCACAGCGTTCGGAAATGCCGCATAGTAACGGACACAAACCAAACAAACGGGTGACAGGGAACGATATCGAACGGCAAGACTGGGGCAAGGATAGTAGAGCAATATTCCACAGCAGTTATTGAATTGCAGAACGAACAGACAGACATGTGGATACTCCATTGCAGAATGAAACAGACACGCGTTGGCTGCCCACTTCGCAAACCCCGCTCGGCTGTCTCTGCAGCAGCTACTGAGACTTACCTTTCGGGCGTTGGAGCGGCCCGACACAATGTCGCACAGTAGCCGCTTCTTACACTCCTCGTCACATTTGGCCCGTACTGGTGACGCCTTCATGTAGAATCTGGCGGTAGAGGTTACGTGATTTAGCACGTCACGCAGACAGCAGGCCAGTAGCTCCAACAACTATGATCACACCACATGAGTTCACAAACTGCATAAGTAACACGTCTGTAAATGGAGGATGTATTCTAATGACTTCAAGACGGAGGCTTCACAGTTTAAAGGGAAATACGCTTCATTAAAATACATCTGACAAAGTAATACGTTCTTTTGAAATGTCATTTTAGGTTTGGGAGGTTTTATTTGATGGCCCTTAGCAGGGACTCGGTTGCATATTGCACAAATAAAACAAGTCGTAAAATTACGTCGCAGAGCGTAAAACCATCCCTTCCCCGTCCGTACCTGTAGTATTTCTGGAAGAGCCGTTCGTCCAGCGCCATCCGGTAGACGAGCCGGTCCCACTCTTGAGGCGCCAGGCTGGCCATGCCGAACGCTTTCCGGGCGGAGTAGAGCTGGTACCAGTGCGGGCGGCCGAACCGGTTGGCCTTGTCCAGGTCCATCACCCAGGTCTCGTGGTCCACCACCATCTGCCGGCGACCGCGCACACCTCGGGTCAAGGTCAGCCAGCGGACGGACAGTCCCGGCGGAACACGGGTCGCGGAGTACTGGCAGCTGGTGCCGTGTGAAGCAGAGCAAAGAACGGGACGCGTTCGTGTTCATATATTGGAGCAAAGAACGGGACGCGTTCGTGTTCAAATATCGCACCGGGTTAGCTAGTTTTATCGACAGTACTATGCACGATAGCGACTTCAATAACGCAAGCTATACAATACCGGAATAGAACTGAAACAGAACACAAAAACAGAACAGACATAACACAGGTTGCACCGGAAGTTGAGGTGTTATTTAATTAACAATGATTATTTTGTGTTCTACAAGACAGCAATACTTTAGATGGTTCAAAGTCATACCAACTCCCTCAAATGGATCTTATATCAGACCTTAAAATAA
>JAXIVJ010014406.1:5000-34494 GCA_036785665.1 Chirona hameri | reverse complement strand
CTATACATCTATAGATCTATAGATCTATAGATCTATAGATCTATAGATCTATAGATCTATATATCTATATATCTATATATCTATATATCTATATATCTATATTTCTATATATCTATATATCTATATATCTATATATCTATATATCTATATATCTATATATCTGTATCTGTATATCTGTATATCTATATATCTGTATGTATATGTATATGTATATGTATATGTATATGTATATGTATATGTATATGTATATGTATATGTATATGTATATGTATATGTATATGTATATGTATATGTATATGTATATGTATATGTATATTGTATATGTATATGTATATGTATATGTACATGTACATGTACATGTACATGTACTGTACATGTACATGTACATGTACATGTACATGTACATACATGTACATGTACATGTACATGTACATGTACATGTACATGTACATGTACATGTACATGTACATGTACATGTACATGTACATGTACATGTACATGTACATGTACATGTACATGTACATGTACATGTACATGTACATGTACATGTACATGTACATGTACATGTACATGTACATGTACATGTACATGTACATGTACATGTACATGTACATGTACATGTACATGTACATGTACATGTACATGTACATGTACATGTACATGTACATGTACATGTATATGTATATGTATATGTATATGTATATGTATATGTATATGTATATGTATATGTATATGTATATGTATATGTATATGTACATGTACATGTATATGTATATGTATATGTATATGTATATGTCCCCACTCCACATCATGTCTTTTCGCTTCGCAGATCCCAGATGAGTCCCTGAACAGGTCAGAAGGGCGTAGAAAAGGTCAGAGGGGCCCCTAGACGATCTGAAGGGACCTTGGGCCTTTCAACAGTAAGAATACAGTTGTACAGGGAATAAAACTCAAAATTTTCGCGCCGCTCCACGGCGCAATTTAACTATAAATTGAATTATATGCGGGTTAGGAGAAAAAATCGGTCAGTTTCTCGGCGCATTTATGTGTTATGTTGCTACTTTCCTATATTATTGGGCAAAATAGTTCATTTTAGCACCTTTTCCCCGCATATTTAAACGCACAATATAGCAATTTTAGAGGTCCGCACCATACGCAATGCGACGCATTAATGAGAAAGCAACCCAGGGCATAATACTCAAAGTTTTAGCGCCGCTCCGCGGCGCAATTTGTTTAAGAGTTCAAGGTCTTGAGCTTAAAAAAATATTGCAAGTTGGTATAGCTGATTCCAATTCGTGTCGCTGGTTCCAAAGTTAATGTGCAGTTTGCTAACTCCAGCTCCTAAACGTTGGGATGGCCCATGCCATACCTGCTATACCTGCATTTTCCAGCCTTGTACCGTGCCTTTTCATGCGTTTTTTTTTGTTGGGGGGGGGGGAACCTTTCAACGCTTGGGAAGGGGCCCTTTCAACGCTCGGGAAGGGACCCTTTCAAGGCGCCGCCCCCCCCCCCTGGACGAAATCCTGGCTACGTGCCTGGTTACTGAAAATGTCAGCAAGATACACCGCATGTCTAAAAAGTTATGCAAGAAAAACCTCAGAGGGGGGGGGGTCGTTTTATGACCCATCCCTCCGTAGGGCGAGGGTTAAAGTACAGACATCTTGGACATACACGATAAACAGGGAGACACGACAGAGAACAGAAGGCTTGCTCAGTCGCGTTTACAAAACCGCACCTGGGTGTGTACCGCGCAGCGCTCCACCGCGCCCTGTTCATGGTCCCGCTGCTATTTCCGTGCGGTCTGTTTACATTCCCCTCCCTGGTATGACGTCATCACGGGCCGCCGGAGAGCCGACGAGCCCGGCGCAGTGAACCTTCCGCGTATTTTGTTTTGCCAGACTTCTACTCGCCACTTCTAGGTTAGCCGAACACGTCTCCGGTGCGCCACTTTCTCTCCGGGCGGCGCGGCGTTCCTAGGCGTCACAGCGGGCCGCAGCTGCGGGCTCGCCGGCTGTCGCCCCGAGCTATGCCATGAGATTGGGTCAGCCGGCAGCCTGGCTGCGTATGAATGTCTGTCGGCCGTCGCACAGCAGTGGTTAGCGGCCACATCTGGCTGAATACCGCCGGCCGGTGACCGCTCGGTGGGCCCTGGGAAGCCGGCAGGGGTGTAGGATCCTATTCAGTTCATTCAGTCAGAGGGGGCTTACGTGTGTCACTGTACGGGTGTCCGTCTATCCGAAGATAATTAGAATATACACATTTCAGGTATCGATATATCTAATTCTGCACCTTCAAATGGTTCCGAAAACTTGTACGGACAGTCTGTACTCTGTACAAGTTTTTGGAGGTTCGCCAACTTGTGCGGACACTGTCCGTACTGTCCGTAGTGGTGGCGACGCCCATGGCTGTCATAACTCTTTCGACCACATGCTACAGTTATTATCGTGCTGCGGATGACCTATCAGTATAGTTCCATTAGTATTCCGAGTCCTTTCATTTGCACTGTAACTCACTCGTACTCGAGTAACCGCTAGGGGTCTCAAGCGTGGTCCCCATTGCTCTCGTCTGCTTTCTTTAATATTGTTTTTTCTTCTTCTCGACATTATGCAGTGATCATGATGAGTTAATGTGTAGGCTCTTCTGATGAGGTTCTGGAGGCTACTTCTGGAAAATGTTTACTCTTGCCCAAAGCAAAGGTCTTCCGAGACAAATGCACTTCCAGCACCTGAATATACAGTTAGTTGTTTTCGCATCGATTAGAATACTAGGATAATTCCTCGACTTTCGCTTTGTTTCTTGGAGGGAAGTTCCGGGAAAGCTGACCTTGTAGCCCAAAGTAAACAGGCGCTGTGACCAGAAATGCTCTGTCATGACCAGAACGTAGCTTTCGCCCGGTCACGGTGACTGCGAACTGCCTCAATATGCGTCCCACATCGCTGGGAATGCACAGCTATTCGGCAGTGAAGCGAGTCAACGTACTAAAAATGCACGCAGCTAGGTCATTAACCAATATTCTTTTACATAATGGTCATGATGACTTTCGCAGGAATAAACGGTTTATCGTGCAAAATGTTATTCACAAGAGCGTTTTCATTCATCCATTTTTAGGATGCAATAAGTTAATATGATTCGATTGTGTTTGAATCGAATCAGATATATTGACTAGGACCCGTGCTTCCTTCTTCCGGACTTTTCGTACGAAAGGACTCGATAGTACCTTCCAGTTTCCACGTCTACGTTCCACGAAAATAAACGGGAAACACCCAGCAGTTCCACTAAATGTCGTAGCAGAGGCGGAGCAGTACAGCCGAGGTGTCTTCACATATTTGTTATGCGATGTTATGTAACGTGCAATCAAGGGCGTAGACAAGGGGGGGGGACATGCCCCCCTCCCCTGGAGGCCATGGGGTTCCTCTGGCGACCGAGCGAGGGCCCCCTGGGGCCGAAGATCCCCAGTGTTTTTGATTGTGTCAGGCGCCCGCAAAACGCCTTACGTCGCATGAAAGAGCGCACACGAACCGATAAAAAATCGTAACACGAATAAATAACAGCACTTGCTTGTCTGTTAAAGGCATGTATATGTAAATACGTAGAAATGGGCCCCAGCCAGTGTGGATAGGGCCCTCTACCAGCTTTTAAAGGGCCCTACCGATCTGAAGAGGGCCCCTGCCGGCATTTAGAGGGCCCCTTCCGGTTGTAGAGGGCCCTCTGCCGGCCTTTATAGGGCCCTGCCGATCTGGAGAGGGTCCCTGCCGATCTGGAGAGGGCCCTCTGCCGGTCTTTAGAGGGCCCTGCCGATCGTAGATCGCCCTGCCAATCTGTAGAGGGCCTCTGTCGGCATTTAGAGGGCCCTGCCGACCTGTAGAGGGCCCTCTTACAGGCTTTAGAGGCCCTGTCGATCTGCAGAGTGTCCCAGCCAATCTGTAGAGGGCCCTCTGCCCGCCTTTAGAGGGCCCTTCCAGCATTTAAAGGGCCCTGCTGACCTGGAGAGGGCCCTCTAACAGGCTTTAGAGGCTCTGTCGATCTGCAGTGTTCCAGCCAATCTGTAGATAGCCCTCGGCTGGCCTTTAGGGGGGCCTGCCGATCTGTAGAGGGCCCTCTGCCCGCCTTTAGAGCGCCCTTCCAGCATGTAGAGGGCCTGCCGATCTGCAGGGGGCCCCCTGTCAGCATTTATATGGCCCCTTCCGGTTATAGAGGGCCCTCCGCCGGCCTTTATAGGGCCCTGCCAATCTGTAGAGGGTCCCTGTCAATCTGGAGAGGGCCCTCTGCCGATCTTTAAAAGGACCCTGCCTATCTGTAGACCGCCCTGCCAATCTGTAGAGGGCCTCTTCCGGCATTTAGAGGGCCCTGCCGATCTGTAGAGGGCCCTCTTCCGGCCTTTAGAGGCCCTGTCGATCTGCAGAGTGCCCCAGCCAATATGTAGAGGGCCCTCTGCCTGCCTTTAGAGGGCCCTTCCAGCACGTAGAGGGCCTGCCGATTTGCAGAGGGCCCCCTGTCGGCATTTATATGTCTCCTTCCGGTTGTAGAGGGCCCTCTGTCGGCCTTTATACGGCCTTGACATTTTGTAGAGGGTCCCTGCCGATCTGGAGAGGGCCCTCTGCCGGTCTTTATGGGGCCCTGTCGATCTGTAGATCGCCCTGCCAATCTGTAGAGGGCCTCTGGCCGGCATTTAGAGGGCCCTGCCGACCTGTAGAGGACCCTCTTCCAGCCGTTAGGGGCCCTGTCGATCTGTAAGGTGCCCAGCCAATCTATAGAGGGCCCTCTGCGCGCTTTTAGAGGGCCCTGCCGATCTGTAGATAGCCCTCTGCCCGCCTTTAGAGGGCCCTTCCAGCATGTAGAGGGCTTCCCGATCTGCAGGCCCTCTACATGCTCTACCCCCTGTCGGCATTTAGATGGCCCCTTCCAGTTGTGGAGGGCTCTCTGCCGGCCTTTATAGGGTCCTGATAATCTGTAGAGGTCCCTGCCGATATGGAGAGGCCCCTCTGCCGGTCTTTAGAGGGCCCTGCCGATCTCTAGATCGCCCTGCCAATCTGTAGAGGGCCTCTGTCGGCATTTAGAGGGCCCTGTCGACCTGTAGAGAACCCTCTTCCAGTCTTTAGGGGCCCTATTGATCTGTAGAGTGCCCAGCCAATCTATAGAGGGCCCTCTGTCGGCTTTTAGAGGGCCCTGCCGATCTGTAGAGAGCCCTCTTCCCGCCTTTAGAGGGCCCTTCCAGCATGTAGAGGGCTTCCAGATCTGCAGGCCCTCTACATGCTCTACCCCCTGTCGGCATTTAGATGGCCCTTTCCAGTTGTGGAGGGTTCTCTGCCGGCCTTTATAGGGTCCTGCCAATCTGTAGAGGTCCCTGCCGACCTGTAGAGGACCCTCTTCCAGTCTTTAGGGGCCCCATCGATCTGTAGAGTGCCCAGCCAATCTATAGAGGGCACTCTGTCGGCTTTTAGAGGGCCCTGCCGATCTGTAGAGAGCCCTCTGCCGGCCTTTAGAGGGCCCTTCCAGCATGTAGAGGGCTTCCCGATCTACAGGCCCTCTACATGCTCTACCCCCTGTCGGCATTTAGATGACCCCTTCCAGTTGTGGAGGCCCCTCTGACGGTCTTTAGAGGGCCCTGCCGATCTGTAGATCGCCCTGCCAATCTGTGGAGGGCCTCTTCCGGCATTTAGAGGGCCCTGTCGACCTGTAGAGGGTCCTCTTCCAGCCTTTAGGGGCCCTGTCGTTCTGCAGAGTGCCCCAGCCAATCTATAGTGGGGCCTCTGCCTGCCTTTAGAGGGCCCTGCCGATCTGTAGATCGCCTTGCCAATCTGCAGAGGGCCTCTACCGGCATTTATAGGGCCCTGCCGACCTGAAGACGGCCCTCTTCTAGTATTTAGGGGCCCTGTCGATCTGCAGAGTGTCCCATCCAATCTGTAGAGTGAGTGTAGAGGGCCCTCTGCCGGCCTTTATAGGGCCCTGTCGATCTGCAGATGGCCATCTGCCGGCCTTTAGAGGCCCCTGCCGATCTGTAGAGGACTCTCTGCTGGCCTTTAGAGGGTCCTGTGGTGGTAGAGGTGGGCTGCCGGTCGAGCGCCGGTGAGGCTCTCGAAGGAAGACCAGTCAAAGTTCTCATTGTTTTTCAGTGCATGCTAGTTACGTCTGAGAGGAGTACAAGGCTTTGACAATGTAGGCTTTGGCTTTGACTCGAACTCGGGCTGCCACGACCAGGGAAGGTCAATAGCCCAGCGCTCTCCTACTGAGCTACAGGGGCGGACAAATCGCTCGTTTCCGCACTATTGAAGGCTTTTTAATGTTAGTGTCATAATTCCTACCCCAGAATCCAGATCACTGCACAATAATTTAGATGGGCGGAATTAATGCATTGTACTGCAAGATAATTTGCTGTGAGGATAAATAAAGCTTGGATATTCCGATAATTCCTATATATTACGGCTTATCACACATATTACACTATATTTATATGCCTATTCCATTTACGATTTTCATCTACAAGAACTCCTAAGTATTTAATGCATGTGCTTCTCGGGATTAGTGTATCATTTAATACTATGTTAAGATCTTGTCACGTCACTGATCTTGAATAGATTTGGCAATTGTTTTTGATGCATTTAGTGATAATATATTTACATGGAACAACTAGTTATTTTTGGAATTAATTAATTAATCTTTATTTGCAGCTCTTCAACATTTTTAGCTTGAATATAAATTGCCGTATATCATCAGCAAAGAAGTAAAAGGTACCTATTTCTGTTGTATTGCTGATGTCATTAATATATAGAATAAATACAAGAGGACCTAAAATTGAACCCTGTGAGACGCTATTCATTATTTGTTTCTTAGATGCAACCTCGTCTATTATTGCCATTTTATGCCTCTTATTATGACTATTATGACTATATGACTCTATCGTGTTTTAGAAACCCCTCGTATCACAATTCGGTGTATTTTTTTTCAAGAGCCAAGCAAACTGTATCCAAAGCTTTTTGTAAATCAAGGTGGAGCATGTTATTTCGTTATTTTGTAGAGATTTTGTAAACTTCATCGTACATTTGAACAATCGGCATGTACATACGTACTGTGTTGTTTCCTGAATCCGAATTGAAGAAGATTCGGGGTAATAATTGCATTAACCCGCGCCCCGCCGGAGGTGGCAGAATCTGCCCCCCCCCCCCCCTCCCGGATTTTCTCAATAACTTGAAAACAATGATAGACATCGACGTAAATCCTTCAGTACCTTGTGCTGCATGAATTCTACGTCTTATCACAATATTTCAAGGAAAATAGTGGATTACTTTGGGAGATAATAACGTTTTAATCACGTCATGTCATGTAATTTTTGGTGGAAAAACAATACATGCTTGAAAAATCATAGGAATTCGAGTTTTGACGAAAATTGCAAATAAGAAATGTTGAAAAAAAGGAAATGACAAAATATTAAAAATGACTCTCGGATTTGCGAAATTTTGTGTTTTTCACTTCCAAAAATTAAAAAAAATGAACTTGTTTTTCGTTGTCGAAAACTTATTTGTCGTTGTTTTACAACATACAACGTACTGTACTGTTTTATTATGTGGGCCCCCTTGGCTACGAGGGCCCCTCTTATCCCATTTAGCCCCCCTCCCCTGAGTGAAATCCTCCCTACGCCCCTGCGTGCAATGCATGTTTTCAAGTGAGGGATGTGTCATTTGTAACGAACTGTCTGTTGCGAATTATATACTTCTAGCGATATTTAGAACGGTGTGACGTACGATGTAATTATGTGTGTTTCGATCCACTGACGATGATGCTGCATTCTGCAACGCATAGCAACCGGTTTGAAATATGATAAACGCCTTAACCCGCGCTTGACAGGGGTCTCAGCAGAACACTATTGATCGGGGAGGGCAAATATTGACCCCTCGTTATCTCCGGAACCAATGATCGCAGCGAGACGCGCAACGCGGCATTCGAAAGCTCTCAATGAGACGCATCTAAAGCATACTTTACATTGTCGAATTTAGGTCAATGTCGTATATCAGGTCAAGGTCAAGGTCGGGTCAAAGGTCAAAACGGAGCATTTGAGTTTATGGACCATACTTTCCATCCAAAGCCTTCGATTGCGACCATAATCACCCAAAGTGCTCCCAAAGGATAATACACACACACATATATATATATATATATATATATATATATATATATATATATATATATATATATATATATATATATATATATATATATATATATATATATATATATATATATATATATATATATATATATATATATATATATATATATATATATATATATATATATATATATATATATATAATACACATCCCGCATGAGCTGAAGTGAGATTGTTGGCAAAAATCAAGGTCAATGTCAGGTCACAAAAGGTCACTATGCGCAGAAGATTTTCGAAAGTCATGCAACACATGTTTTATGGGCTATTTTACACGTATACATCGATAGTGATAGTTATTTTACCATCTGACCTAATTTTGTTAAGCTTAGGTCAAGTCCGCCCCTGTAGCTCAGTTGGGAGAGCGCTGGGCTTCTGACCTCACCCGGTAGTGGCAGCCCGGGTTCGAGTCGCTTCGGCGTTCGCTATTTGACCCTGACGGGGATATCCTGTGGCTGGTGGCAGCAGTCGCACTCAAGGCCAGATGACGTCAGAGGACGGGGCGGACCGTGTCCAGGTATGTCGGGCACGTACAACTTTAGCTTCTAAATTTTGCCGGACGCCAGGAATTGCTTGATCGGGTGGTGGGGTCAGGGCCTGCGCAACAAGCTATGCTTAGTGCGGGGCCTGACCTCGGAAGTCCATCCATTAAAAAACATTCGGACTAAATTTATTTTAAAAAAAGTTCAGGTCACATATGGTCAAAATGTAAAATTGATAAGATAAATCTAAATAAAAAGGTATGTTTCTAGACCAGTTTGTCTGAGAAATACAGTTCTGGCATTTATTTGGCTCTATCTGGTCAATAAAAGCAAAAAACGCAACTTTAAAATATGACGTCATGTCTCATACTTAGAACTCATACTTAGGGAGCCATAAGTCAGTCAAAAATGAAGATATTGTTTTGAAATTTGTTTTTTGTATTGTCCATATGTCGTTCTCTAACATTTATTCCATTTGTTTTAACATCTTTGAAAATGTTTATTTTGTGGGAATTTTTCCGATGATTATTTTTGGGGGGTTATTTTTTTGTCTTCAAAAATTCTACACAGCCATTTTGTAGGCCTTTCGATTTGCTATCTTTTTGCGTTTTGTATTGCATTTTGCTAAAAAAAAAAATTGGCCTTTGTACGGCATGTTAAAGCGTAGCTGATTTTATCGTAAAACTCGTGTGTAGTGACGTCACTAAATTTGCTATATCTAAAAAAATATAGACGAAATTGCTTCATTTTTGTATCGAAGATGTAAAATTGATGTGGGAGAAGGTACCAAAAGTTTCACGTTGATAGCGCCATTGTGTTTTGAGCTATCGGAAAATATCGTCAGGGGGGGGGGGGCAATATCCCCCCTCCGGTCAAGGATTCCAGGGTAAAAAGTCAAAAGATAAAAAGTAAACGGACGGAAAGTCAAGAGACGAAAAGTCAAGGGGTAGAAAGTCGACATCGCTAAAAGTCGAAAGATAAAAAGTCGAAAAGGTAAAAAGTCAACACGCTAAAAGTAGAATAGTAAAAGGTCGTATAGATAAAAGTCGAAAGATACAAAGTCGAAAAGGTAAAAAGTCAACATGGCAAAAAGTCAACACGCTAAAAGTCGAATAGTAAAAAGTCGTATGGATAAAAGTCGAAAGATAAAAAGTAGAAAAGGTAAAAAGTCAACATGGCAAAAAGTCAACACGCTAAAAGTCGAATAATAAAAAGGCGTATGGATAAAAGTCGAAAGATACAAAGTCGGAAGATAAAAAGTCGAAAAACAAAATGTCGAAAGATAAAAAATCGAAAGATAAAAAGTCGAAAGGTAAAATGTCGAAAAGGTAAAAAGTCAACATGGAAAAAAGTCAACACGCCAAAAGTCAAATCGTAAAAAGTCCCATAGCTAAAAGTCAATGGGAAGAGTCGACGTGGCAAAAAGTCAACGCGCAAAAAGTCAAATCGTAACAAGTTGAATCGATTAAAGTAAATTGCAAAAAGTCGAATGAGTAAAAAGTCAAAGTGGCAAAAAGTCAACACGCCAAAAGTCAAAAAATAAAAGTCAAGTCGAAAGATACAAAGTCGGAAGATAAAAAGTCAAATCGTAACAAGTTGAATCGATTAAAGTAAATCGCAAAAAGTCGAATGAGTAAAAAGTCAACGTGGCAAAAAGTCAACACGCCAAAAGTCAAAAAATAAGTCATTTTTTTTTGGAACAAGACAACAGCCTTGATACAGGAGGCTAGGCGCAGATATGAAAACCAGATAGCTGTGAATGCCAAGCAAGAGCCCAAGAAACTTTACCAATACATTAGATCTCAACAGAAAGCAAAAGTAGTAGTTGGCCCACTTGACAATGCAGGGAAGATGACAGAAAATGACCAGCAGACAGCCGAAGTATTGCATTCCTTTTTTCAGTCTGTCTTTGTGCAAGAGAGCAGAAGCCTGCCTGACTTCCCAAACCTAGTCGAAGGAGATGTAGCTTTCAGTGCGCTAACCATTGGTTTCGATAAGGTGCTCTCAGAGCTATAGAGGTTAAAACTTGACAAAGCAGCAGGGCCAGATGAAATTCACTCCTTTGTACTGAACAGATGTGCAGAGCAGCTGGCACTCCCTCTTAGGATCCTCTTCCAGAAGACTTTAGATGACAGCACACTCCCCAAAGACTGAAAACTGGCTAAGATAACTCCAATATTTAAGAAGGGATCCAGAAAATTCCCAGGAAACTACAGACCTGTCAGTTTAACCAGTCAGACATGCAAGGTTCTTGAGCGCATCATCAGGAATCATCTCATACAGCACATTGAACAGCACAACTTGATTACCCCTCATGAACATGGATTTGTGAAAAAGAAGTCTTGCCAAACAAACCTACTAGAAGCCTTTGAAGATTGGACAAAGATATTAGACCAAGGGCATAACTTGGATATAATATACTTGGATTACCAAAAAGCCTTTGATACAGTCCCACACAGAAGGTTATTGAAGAAACTCAGTGGATATGGCTTGAGGGGGATGATACTGTCCTGGGTCAAAGAGTTCTTAACTGACCGTTTTCAGCAGGTTGTTGTCGGTAACAGCTGCTCGACTTGGGGCAAGGTGACTAGTGGGGTCCCCCAGGGATCAGTCCTGGGGCCTACGTTATTTATCTTGTACGTCAACGACTTGCCGACCCTGGTCCGAAGTAGCTTGAAAATGTTTGCAGACGATACCAAACTATACAGAGGAATTCAGAACCCCTGTGACTCTCGTGCTCTACAAGATGACCTAAAGACTCTTGGTGACTGGTCTGATAAATGGCTCCTTAAATTCAACGCAACCAAGTGCTCAGTTATGCATTGTGGTCCTTCTAACCCGAACACAAGTTATTTCATGAGGCAGGAAGATGGACAAGTTCGTCAAATGGGGGAAACCATGGCCGAGAGGGACCTGGGAGTACATGTAACGAGCACCCTAAAACCGACAACTCAATGCCACAAAGCAGCGAACAAGGCCATGTCAGCTCTGAAACTCATGAGAATAGCTTTTGATTGCCTGAACATGTCAAATTTCAACATACTGTACACCACATATGTGAGACCCACCTCGATTTCTGTGTTCAAGCTGCTGGTCCCTACATGCAACAGGATTTCTTGGCCCTTGAAAAGGTTCAAAGACGTGCAACCAAACTGATCAAGGGGTTCAAGCACTTACCATACCAAGAGCGCTTGAAACGTCTGAAGCTATGTAGCATGGAAGAGAGGGTGAAAAGAGGAGACCTGATTGAAACATACAAAATACTTACAGGAAAAGTCAGATCAGACCCTACTCTCTTTTTTGAGAAAGCCCAAGATGAAAGGACCAGCGGCCACTATCTGAAACTCAAGAAAAAGAGTGTAATTTGTCGTGCAAGAGCAAACTTCTTTTCGAATAGAGTTGTAACACCATGGAACAGGTTACCGGAGGAAGTAGTGTCTGCAGAAACCACAAACGAGTTTAAAAACAGGCTTGACTGCTACTGGGCCGCACAGACGCTATCCTCCTCCACTTCCTAATAGTATTCTGCCAACTAAGATGTGGGCACTGAATAGACCTTGGTCTAAACCAGCCCACTACTTCAACTTCAACTTCAAGTAAATATGAGTCACTAGCATAGCATACAAGTCGCATGAGTAAAATGTTAATTTTACTTAACTAATTTTTTATGACTTTTTACCCCTTTTTGCTATTTGAGTTATTACGAAAATTCAACAGTGTGGGGGGAGGTTAAACGCCCCCCCCCCCCCCCCCAGTCAATGGCGGGTTAATAGTCGGATAGTCCAAAGAAAAGAATTGAATGAACGGGAAGTCAAGAGACGAAAATTGAATGGGCCAAATTAACTGATTATCGTCATTGACTTTTTGCCATTTCGACTTTTTACCTTTTTACTCTTCATCTTTCGACTTTTATCGACGTCGACTCGTTGCTATTTTACTTTTTACGGGTTTTTTTCCATCTCGACTTTTTACGTTTTTTTACTTTTCATCTTTCGACTTTTAGCGACGTTGACTTTTTACCATTTCTACTTTTCATCTTTTCACTTTTAGCGACGTTGACTTTTTACCATTTCGACTTTTTATCCTTCGACTTTTTGCCATTTCGACTTTTCGTCTTTTGACTTTTAGGGACGTCGACTTTTTACCCCTTGACTTTCCGTCCGTTTACTTTTATCTTTTGACTTTTTACCCTTTTGCCTTTTCGTCTGTTGACTTTTACCCTGTTGACTTTTTGTCACTTGACTTTTTATCCGTTTGACTTTTGGTCCGTCGACTTTTTTCCATGTCGACTTTTTGACTGCTGACTTTTTACCCTGTTGACTTTTTGTCATTTTACTTTTTATCCGTTTGACTTTTGGTCCGTCGACTTTTTTCCATGTCGACTTTTTGACAGTTGACTTTTTACCCTGTTGACTTTTCGTCAATTGATTTTGTATCCGTTTGACTTTTTCACCGTTGACTTTTTTCCACGTCGACTTTTTACCCGCCGAATTTGAGGACTTTTGACTTTTTACTATTGACTAAATGTCCCTTTACTTAACATCCGTTTACTTTTTGTCATTCGACTTTTCGTCCGGCACCCCCGGTCAAGCGCGGGTTAAGTAGCCTTGTACTTTGATTTTTACCCTTCCACGTCCTTCCTAGTCTTCATCCGGGTCTTGTTTGAACAATGGTAGCCCATCAAAGTTGATTCATTTTTTTTTTGTCAACTATGATTTATTTATTCAACATCATTCACCAAACAAACGTGTTGATTTATGTTCCTACAGCACTGGATACTACAGCACTGGATACTACAGCACCGGATGCTACAGCACCGGATACTACAGCACTGGATACTACAGCACTGGATACTACAGCACTGGATACTACAGCACCGGATACTACAGCACTGGATACTACAGCACTGGATACTACAGCACTGGATACTACAGCACTGGATACTACAGCACTGGATACTACAGCACTGGATACTACAGCACTGGATACTACAGCACCGGATACTACACGATGGATATACTCGCTGTCCTACACCGCTCCCTATTCCATCTCAGCTGTGCTCACATAGCATAGCTGTGAATGAAACTATGAAGATGTGCTCGTACCAGCTTCATTGCAATGTTGCGGGCTGCACCATACGTCAGGCTCAGACTCAATGCACATTTATCGGTGCCGCCTAGTACCCGGCAGCTGAAGGACCTTCTGCTGCATACATTATAATTTAGAGGTGCATATGATCAAACCGCTTGCATTCGCTGCAACCTGCACGTTTGCTGCAATTGCTAGGTATACGTTCACTCGGGGTGCGTTATAGGAACTCGTCGCTACTATCGTTACAGACCTTGGTCGCTACAACAACCGCCGTGCCGAGAGAAAGAGACGCAGCAGTGACGGAAACTTAATACGCTACAACCACCGCCGTGCCGAGAGAAAGAGACGCAGCAGTGACGGAAACTTAACTCGGCATTGGCTGGGGTCTCAGCCGACCGCCAGTGGCTGGGGGGGCGGGGCGTTTTTCGCCACCCCCTGGTTATCTTCCGAACCAATAACTGCAGCGAGACGCGCAAGGCGGAAATAGAAAGCTCTTAATGAGACTTATCCAAAACATACACGACATTTTCGAAATAAGGTCACATGTCAGGTCACCATCAGGTCAAATGTAAAAATTGAGATATTTTAGTTTTTGGGCCATACTTTCCATCCAAAGCCTTAGATTGCGACTATTATCGCACACAATGCTCTCAAAGGTATAATACATATCCCGCATAAGCAAAGGGGAAATTGTAAGCGAAGGTCAAGGTCAAGGTCAGGTAACAAAAGGTCACAGGTCTACTAAAGCCATGCGACACATGTGGTATGGGTTATTTTACACCTATATTTCGATAGTAGCAGTCATTTTCACAACCTGACACCATATAAGGTCAATGTCAGGTCACATAAGGTCAAAATTTGAAATTGATAAATCTAAATAGAAAAGGCATGTGTTTAGACCAGTTTTGTCTACAAAATACGGTGCTGACATTTATTTGTTTGTATCTGGTCATTAAAAGCACAAAAAAATATTATTTCAAAATATGACGTGTTGAGTTACTCATACTTAGTGAGCGATAACTCAGTCAAAAATAAAGATATTGCTTTTAATTTTTGTTTGGGTATTTTCCACATGTTAACATCAACATATCTTCCCGTTTTTGTAATGCTTGAAAATGTTGATTTTGAGGGCATTAAAACAAGTTTTTTGATTTTTTGGGGGTAAAAAACAAAATTTGCAAACATCCGAGATGGTCATTTTGTAGCCCTCGTCATTTTCTATTTTTCAGATTTTTACGATTGCGCTTTTCTTCAAATATAACATTTGTAAGCCTGCTAAAGTTTAGCTGATTTTTGTGTCAAACTCATGTGTAGTGACGTCACTAAATTCGCTATATTTCGGGAATTTTTAGACAAAAGTTCTTCATTTTTGCACAGATGATGTATAATTGATGTAGAAGAAGGTACCTGAAGTTTCACGTCGATAGCTCTATTAGTTGTTGAGCTATTGCGAAAGTTCGTCAGGGATGGGGGGGGGCGAAAAACGCCCCCCCCCCCCCAGGCAATGGCGAGTTAATACGCGAACTTCGAGAGAAAAAAAGCTTGGCAGACATTTAAATTTAGGTATCCTGTGAAAATAGAGCATAACACTTGACCAAACCGATACCAATTTCATTGTAGCTATGCTGACCGAAAACCAAACCAATTTTTCCCAACCCGAAAATGACCGATTTTTGACCGACTTTCAATATTAGTGTGAGAGGTTGGCAAGCGTTACTTTGCATATGCAGGTGCATTTTTTAAGGAAGAAATACCTCAATAATACTTAATAGTATTGATGAGCAGAATCCCAATTAATTGCCTGACATTCTTATTTCCAAGCTGGATACCTGCAGAACATGCCGAACGTCCTGCAAAAAAGGTGGCCGGTCTGATGCATATCGCTGACTTGCTTGACCGAAACATACCTACAATTTGTTCTCTGACCAACCAATAACCGATTCGGTATTGGAATTGTTTGGGTATACCAAACATTTGGTTACCGAATGAAATCACTAGTACGCACGCATTCAGAAGAGCCGACTCTATTTCCCTTCCTTCATTTTCATTCAACTATTTAAATGAGGATCACCAGAACTCTTACTTCATGACTTTTTTCTTCATTCAGATATTAATCATTTGACACATTAAGTTTCATCTACACTACGCTGCGGCCTGAAACCAACTCCGTTCCATCGCCATCGCTTACGAATGCGTCAGCAATCCCAAAAGTCAAAGTTCGCCGTTAGAATTGTAATGTTCTTATGAAAGAGCATGTCTCAGTGATGGTGACTTCATGGACAACATCGTTGAGAAAGCTCGGTGGAAGGAACAGGACCCAGTTGCTTGTTGCGATGTCGGATGAGGTCGCTAAAGCCGCGAACGAATGCGCCTGGCGCGGTTATTTCACTCTTACCGCCTCGGGTAGACTTCTTAGCCCGTTCGCCGGCACTGCTATTTTTCCGGTTCTTGACATATTTCTCACTATGCGCAGCACCCCGCAAACAAAAGCATATCCTCAGTTGTAAACATGCTGTTTACACTTGACATGAATGCACTTCAGGCTGTCAAAGATGTTCTGTTACATACACAAATTACACCTATATGGACACAATGTATCAGCCAAATTCTGGTCTGACGCAGGGTTCTATGTCAGATGCCAGTGGCGTACCGAGTATACGGTCATTCAGGGCATGACCTGGTCCTTTGGACCCGAGGCGTTCATGCAAAGCTGGTGCCCCTCCGATCAGTAACGGCGCCCCTCCGGGCAGTAACGGCGCTACTCCGGCCAGTGAGGACGCTCTCCCGGCCAGTGACGGCGCTCTTGCGGGCATTGACGGCGCCCCCGGCCAGTGAGGACGATCCCTGCCATAGACGGCGCCTCTCCGGCACGTGACAGCACCTCTCCGGCCAGCGACAGCGTCCCTCCGACCAGTGACGGCGCCCCTCCGGCCAGTGAAGACGCCCCTCCGGCCAGTGAAGGCAACCTTCCGGCCAATGACTACGCCTCTCCGGCGAGCAACGGCGCCCCTCCGACCAGTGACTGCGCCCCTCCGGCCAGTGACGGCGCACCTCCGGTCAGTGACCGCGCCCCTTCGGCGAGTGACGGCGCCCCTCCGACCAGTGACGACGCCCCTCCGACCATTAACTGCGCCCCTCCGGACAGTGACGGCGCATCTCCCGCCAGTGACCACACCCCTCCGGCGAGTACGGCCCACGCCTCTCCGGCGAGTGGCGGCGCCCCTCTGACTAGTCACTGTCCCTCTCCGGCCCGTGACGGCGCCCCTCCGGCCAGTCGCGGCGCCCCTCCGGCCAGTCACGGCGCCCCTCCGGCTAGCGACGGCACCCCCTCCAGCCAGTGACGGCGCTCCTCCGTCCGTCCGTAGCCCCCTTGCAAAATTTTCGCCAATATTGGTGGCGCCCCTGTCGATCGGGTGGCGCCCCTCAAGGTTGTATCAGTGTATCAAGGATGTATCCAATTTGTGTCGTCCCAAAAATTCTGCCACGCATTGTTTTGAGCGATGACAAAAATATTTTGCAAATAATGTAGATTCTTAGCCTAAATACCTCAAAGGGAATGTTTCACCTTTGTATTGGTTTTGAACTGAGATAGCCATTATCTTTGGCCGTTATTGAAATGTTCAAAATACTAAGGTCATTTTCCCTCAAACTTAGCCGTTTTTAAGCGATTCAATTTATAGTTTGCAAAATGGGGTCTAGGCTAGTGTCGCCGCTGATTGGCTGACAGCGACTTTTTCAGCCAAGCCCACTTTTTCAGCCAATCAGCGGCGGTCTATAGCTCAATAATGACGTCATCATCCCAAATTTAAACACAACTTAATTTGTATAAAGTTAAGTGAATTTCGAGAGAAAATTATCCCCATCGTTTGCAGCAGCACTTGCTTCATATTTTCTACTACAACCATCGTATATTTGACAACTTTCAGAAAGGTGAAACATTCTGATGGTTTGGATGGCGGTTGTAGCGGGGGGGGGCAGTCCCCACCTTTTTAGAGGGGGGAGGGGAGGGGGTCCCTGCTGCCCCCCCCCCCCCCGTTGACGACGCCCCTGGGACAGAGGTATACCTATGAGCAGTAGCGATAATTATGAAAATTTAGCATCGAAAAGGTGAACAAAATAGTCATGAGCAGAGTCGTAAGAATATGATCTGATGAGATATATGCAATCTGGTCAGATATGATATTTTTCAACACCATTCATTTTCTTTGTAGGTCTACATTTAGTACCATCTAATTTGAACAAGAAACCGACACTTTCTAGGCATATTATTTGCATGTGCCTGAATTAGCTACAGAATAACAACCGCTTGACTGTAACTGAGTGCGTTACTTTCCGTTTCCACTTAATCCAAGCTAATTGTCTAATTGCGGCTGACATGCCATCGCACATCACCTGCAACGAGCGAAATTATATAACGCTCCCCGCGACTCATTTATCCAGTCCCGTTCATTTCCCATCGTCTGGAGAAAGCGCTGCAGTCGATTGCTCCCTTTTACCACCGTACAAACGGTTGCGGTTATTTTATAGTCAACTCTGAAGCGATCCTGCGATCCAGCCTTCCCACCAAATCATCGTTAATTTGGTTCCCCATGTGGTGCCACATTGTGTATGTGCCATGAACGTAGCTCCCATATAAGCTGCTGAGCAGTCTTGATAAGCGAAGTCTCTATTATGATTGAGTTTGTTGTTTGTTCTCAGTAAATTGTGCATTTGATATGCGCTTTATGTGCTAACTCGAGATAGACCGCGATTTGCGAGAAACTCCCTTGAACAGTCACGCGGAGCCCATCCACCATTGTCGCCTCTTTTCCATCTCTTTTCCTATAGTATGATTCCCAGAAGGTCTGTTTAAATTACGTAAGAAAGGGGTGAGTCTTGCGAAAACTAATCCAGTCACGTGAACCTTCAGGATCAGACGAATCTCGAAGGTTAAAAAGGGCGCTAACCGGTCGGAAAATAAGTGGAGACAATAGCAAAACTGATGAATCTGAAACTTAAGTGAGACGGAACCAATTAACAAAGCCAATATGTGAGACGAAAATACTAATAAATGATCCGAGGAAATATAACACCCAACAGAAATTACTAAAAGTTCAGATTGCACGTGTATATTACATCGTTAATTCGTCACAGTTGCTATCTTTTTGTGTTTCAGATATCTTATCACCATAGAGTTGAAGGCAATGGCAAGGACAATGCAGCAAAACACTCGCTCCGCTCTTCACATCGCCTTCAGCACCGTGGGCTTCATCAGTTTTCTGCTAGTTTTGTTCTTCAATGGAAGCACCAACAGTCCAGATCTGGGTAAGCACCAAGCAGCTGGTGAACTATTTCTCCGTTACGAATGTCGGGAGAATTGAGGGTTGTGAATGCGATTTTGATCACAGATGGTTATACATAATTGATACATATACTAATGCTGGCATTGCCTTTGTATTACCTATGTCTGTGCGGTCATCAATGGTAGCGAATTTGCGCAATGTGCATGGTTTATCGATGATGAATTGCGCTGCAACGGCTTCGTTTTGCCACCATGTATGAGCCTCGGGAATGTTTGTTTTCAGGAATTTTCAACCAGCCGACGGGGAACGTCTCCGATAAGTATAACACTTACATCACTCCGTCTGGCTGGACGTTCATCATCTGGGCCATCATCTACTCCTGGATGGCGGCAGCCCTGATATACGGTGAGTGTGGTGCGAAATAGTCATATCGGCCCAAGCACCTACCTCAAATAAAAAAAGAAAATGGTGAGCATTTTCGCACAATGGCGAAAGTAGCATATTTCATGCGCCAACTGCATTACTTGCGTTTCTCTTTTTAGATGTGCAATGCTGCATGTGTATGAAGTTTGTTATTTTCGGATTTAGTTTGGGTGAAAGTACTGGTAACGATCTATGATTCTCCGGTACTCGCAATATCGCTAAAGTAATATCGCCTTTTCAATAGTTCAGTTTGGTTTCACATTCGCCTTGGTGGTGAGTAACTCGGAATGCAATTCATTTCATCAATTGCAGTTCGTATGTGAACCACGGTGTTTTGTTTGCTGGGAATTGGGCTATTTTCAGTCGATTGTTCGATTTACTCACGCTCTCTGTACGCTGGATGGGCCGTCCCGGCGGCACAGCCATGCATATCACAAACACGACAGTCGACACGCACGCCGCACTATTGACCGGGGGGAGGGGGGGGGGGGGGGGGGGGGGCATTCGGACAACACGCCCTGGGTAAACAGAGTGTGGTGATAACATCGGCGGATAACATCGGCGGTAAGATAATCACGGGTAATGAGCACCAGGTGGTGGCCAACGGCCGACCGCGACCAGCGGCGGAGACGGTGTTCGCTGCAGGTCCTGAATGTCTGTAGGAATTCGCCGAGCGTCGATAACGGTATACAGTCATCGGAAAACAGTAAACGTAAAAGCAGGCAACCTACGGTCGTAAAAAAAATCATTTTTCGTTGTTTCGTCTCCCTCTCGCTTTCTCGTCCTCTGTTCTACGATCTAAACTACCTCTCACCCCGACCCTCTCACAAATGAAGTGCGACCGATGGCATCTGAGTTGATGACATACCCAAACGCTGCGAGCCTCAGTCTGTAGGCACTCAGCGGAGCCTCGCCGCGTTAGCCGCACCCTCTGCACCACAATCCGCCGCATCGGGAACATGCTCTATCTTGAGCACATCCGGCCCCGGCCTGTTGGTTAGAGGTGAAGAAGGACGCATTATTGCTCAGCAGTGCAGTGGAATTCCTCGATTTTATCACACACAAACATTAAGACTGCATCTATCGAATGCTTCTGAAGAATGGAGCTGCGAAGGTTTTTGAGACATAAATATAATCTTGCAGAAACCTTTAGATCATTATTCAGAAAACGTACACAACAGTTTCTCATCAAAGGCTTCCGATCGGACAGCATTTCCGAATACTTTTGGCAGATAAATGTACTGTTTGAATTGTTTTTCTAACGTGCAGGAAAAGTTTCCGAAATTGCGTATAAGTTTTTGTCGGTCGATCTGCTGATGTAACAAGCCGACGACGGCTGGCATCCCAGAATGACGTAACCCCGGTTAGGTGAGGTTACGTCAGCACTGTGTGTGTGTGCGTAACCAGCTGATTTGGGGGTGGTAGTGCGCAGCGACTGAGGGTAGGATATGTTCCAGATGGAGCATGCCTGTGACGTGATGGACTGTGGTGGCGTGTTTGTATTTCTGTGTGTCTCTGTTCCGCTCAGTGCGCCTGGGGCTCCCAGTTTTTAACGCATTTTTCAGACGTTATCGGTAGTAGTAATGAGGAAAATACAAAAGCGATTGAAACGCACGCAAAATATCCAGCTTTAATCTGTTAAAGGGAATGTTTCACCTTTGTATTGTTTTTTAACTTTTTAACTTTAACCATTATCTTTGGCCGTTATTGAAATGTCGAAAATACTAAGGTCATTTTCCCAAAAACTTAGCCGTTTTTAAGCAATTCAACACGAATTCAAGAAACCTATCAGGCAAAATAGGATCGATCCACCCCCCCCCCCCCCCCCCCCCTCCTAGCTAACCTCCCGTGTTCCCTGCAGCGCTATCTCAGCTGTGCCGACACACCGAGGCCGGCCCGGTGTACCTGAGTCCGGTGACTGTGCCGCTCCAGTTCTGGGTGCTCTTCATCACCAACCAGGCGCTCAACATCAGCTGGCTGTTCTTGTGGGACCAAGAGCTGATGACGGCCGCAGCCGTCTTCCTCTTCCTCATCGTCATCACCAACTGGCTGGCCATGTACATCCTGCACGCCAGGTGAGGGGTGTCACCGGTGATCATTTGAATCCGTCATTTCTTGTCTCGTCTATTACACCATATAACATTGGCGCCACGCACAGAATGTTTACGTAAAGTTGCCGAGTCATGAGTTGCAGCTCTGCAAGTTTCTAATCCTGATGTTTGGATACACAGGTCAAGGTTCAGACACTTTGGCGGTCTTTCAACCGTGTTATGCCCGGCGTACTGCACCGAGGGGAATTGCTGCCCAGTTGCTGGGGCTGAGTTTCATTTACCAATTACCATTGGTACAGCAAGCCATATAACTTTCGACCAGTTAGTCTACGAACCAAAGGCGTATCCAGGATTTCGCCAAGGTAGTACCCGCGGTCAGTGATATGGGCCCCTAGCACATACATGGGCCCCCATGGTCACATGGCCCCTTGCATATTTTAGCTTCGCTAACACGATTTCAACTACTTATTCTGGGTGTAGTGGTGGTGGTGATTCGGGTTTGGGTTTTAGGGCGCCGTAACTTCTGAGGTTCTATGCCACTAATACCTAGTTTCGATATCATACCCGGCAAATTTGGCAGAATCTACCCTGGGACCTGCAGAATCTACCCTGGTCTGAAGTAACGAACGAGTCATCCTGCAATGATCTGCACATCAAGGATCTGCACTGCAAGGATGTCACACATCAGAAGATCGAAAGCTCAAATAGCAAAGTAGCTGATGTACTGAGCACGCGCTCGGTCTCCAACTCTCCATTAACACGCGCCCTGGAGGGGAGAAGGGGTGGGTGAAATCCGCCCACCCCTAAGGTTTTTCGAGGATAGCACAAAAAAAGACGGCACGCAGCTCCGCCGTATTTTGCACACCTGTTCGGAAATCAACTACCCACATGATGTAAAATTCTTGACCTCTTGTCATCTCAGGTCAGGTCACCAGACCAGGTCAAGTGATGACACCACCTTCGAAACGTTTGCGGTCGTACCGCAGCCACAGTTTTAGGCCGATCGGTTTAAAACTTGCAGGATTTAATAATGTCATAGATACCACATTTTTTTATCGGGTTTCTGATATTGGTGACCTAAGGTTGGGTCAATTTCGTGACCACCTACACTGTTTTGTCGATAACTATCGACAAATGAAGATAGAGAAGTGAAAACGATACCAATGTGTTTGTTTCGTCGAGACACGTCTCCCAATTTGCGACATGACCTACTCGGGGTCAACACTTGACCTTGACCTGAGGTAAAATTTCTCAGTTGCCCTTACCTGGTCAACATGAATATGATTCGAAGTGTCGTGACGAGACAAACACGATGGCGGCAAACGTATTGCTTTATCTTGATTAGGTAAAAGTTATCTGCGAAAAACAGTTTTGCCAAAAAATAGCCTTTTTGACATTTGATGACCTCAGGACTCAGGAGCCTAGACTATTGACCTGAGCTCAAATTTGAGGCTACGTCGAGGTCGGCGATTGGATATTTTAAGAGCTTTCGATTACTTTTTTCCGTTTGTTCCTAGCTATCATAGTTCCCGATATATTTGGGGTTTCTGGAGCGCAGTCTTAAATCTGGAAAATCTGGCCTTTGATGACCTCTGGTGACCTCAATTTTGATCTGACCTAAAAACAGACTGTATACTTTCGATAGAGCTTGTCTGTCAAGATATCTAATGCCGTTTTCCGCTTGTCACTACGCTGCGTGGTTTTCGAGATCATAGCGGGGTGGGGGCGAAATCCGCCCCCCGCCTTCTCCAGGGCGTGTAATTATCAGAGGGCCCAGTGTCCTAGCATTGGGAAATGTGGGTGGAAAATGTCACCCTATGGATAATAGTTTTCCACTCTTTTTCCTGAGTTTTACTGTTAATTTTTCCACTCCTTATTTTAAAATGTATTGGCTAATTGGAAACCTGATACTGAGTTATGGATGTAATGATAGGGACAGCTTTTTGGCTGAATTTTCCACTCTTTATACTTATTTTTAGTCAGCATTTTCCATTCCGCGCCCCAGAAAGCAATTCTAGGAGCCTCTCAGAGCCCCTCCAGGGCGCGTGATAACACGCGCCCTGGAGGGGGGGGGGGGGGGGGGGGGCGAAATCCGCCCACCCCTCCGGTTTTTCGAGGATAGCACAAAAACGGCGACGCGCAGCGCCGCCGTTTTTTATACCTGTTTAGAAATGAACTTCCCGCATTATGTAAAATTCTTGGCCTCAGGTCATCTCAGGTCAGGTCACCAGACCAGGTCACGTGATGACCTCAACTCCAAAACGTTTGCAGTAGTACCACAGCCACAGTTTTACGCCGATCGGTTTCAATCTTGCAGGACTTCATAAGGTCATATATACCAACAATTTGTTTATCTCGGATTTATAATATCGGTGACCTAAGGTCAGGTCAATTTTGTGACCGCCAACACGGTTTTATCAATAACTATCGACATAATGAAGATAGAGAAGAGAAAACGGTACCAATATGTTTGTCTCGTCGAGACACGTCTCCCAATATGCAACATGACCAACTTGGGTCACCACTTGACCTTGACCTGAGGTCAAATTTCTCAGTTGACCTAACCCGGTCACCATGAATATGATTCGAAGCGCCTTGACAAGACACACGCGATGGCGTAAACATGATTGCTTTATCTTTATTAGGTAAAAGGTTATTTGGGGAAAACAGTTTTGAAAACAAAATCACCTTTTTGACATTCGATGACCTCTGGAGCCTAAACTATTGACCTGAGCTCAAATCTGAGGACACTTATGTGGATTGCATTTTTCAATGACTTTCGATTGCTTTTTCCGTTTGCTGCTAACTATCATAGTTCCCGAGATATTTGGAGGTGTTCGAACCGAAGTCTTGAAAACTTGAAAATCTGACCCTTGATGACCTCTGGTGACCTCAATATTGATTGAAAAAAAAGTTAACCAAATACTTTCGAAAGAACTTGTCTCGAGCTATCTAACGTCGTTTCCCGCTTGTCGCTACGTTGCGTGGTTTTCGAGATCATAGGGGGGGGGGGGCGAAATCCGCCCCCCCCCCCTCCAGGGCGTGTAATTATCAGAGGCCCTCCAGGGCGCGTGTTAATAGGTGACCAGGAGTGCCCCTGCCCTCGATCCCAATGACGCACGACACCTTAAGTTAACACCAGAGAACAAAAGAGAAAATGTCGCGGCACTTCCAGCTAAGAAATGGAAACAAACATAACAACATATGAAGAGAGGTAGTTTGGGTGTTAGATGTGGTGATATAGAAGAAGGCGGAAAGTAGTAATTGTTGAAAACAGCAAATGACTGCCCCACAACTACGTCCCAGGATATAATTCTCACTCATCCTCATCCAGGACAGGATGAGGATGGATTCATTCACTGTGTTAGTAAAGGGGATATCAGTCATACAGGGCGGAGGACAAAGTCTGGGCAATTTTCGAGCGTTTCTTGCTGGTTCTTCGTGAACCCCACTCAGCTAAGCGTAGCTTGTTGCCGAGTAGGATTGCTGAAGCCAGCGCCATTGCATGGGTATACACCTAATGATACCATATAATAATATATCTGGTATTATATAGTAGGAAATGATAATGGATCGGCTGTGGATAATATGACAGGAAAGGTGATTACATGATAGGTGATATATGACAGGGAAGGTAATTATGATATATAGGACAAATATATAATCCGAGAATATTTCACATTGTTCTTTGGAATGAACATGAAAGGTGTTATATGTACATCAGCATATTCTATATTGAAGCTCTATATTTATTCATGTAATGTGTTTAAACTCGTGAAATGTTGGTAACTACACTGATATTACTAACAATTAAGTATTATAATGCTGTCACTACCGCATTGTTTTCGTCATATTCCTCCAGAATTTGACGTTTGGTGATATTTTTTATAAGTTGCTTAGAACGGGGAATTGCATTAAGTTGTGGGAAAACAGATGATATTGAAGAGTTCCATAGACGTGGACCAAACCAAGCTATTGTGCGGATGCGGTAAAGTTCCCTAGTAAATATTTCAATGAAGTAACGTGTTATTCTAGATCCACGATGGTCAGGCGGAGATAAATTGAAGAGTGATCTAATCAAGGTTGGAGCTTCTCGGGTAATGACACTATGCATTACAAGAATGGACTGTTGCTAAGCAATATCTGTAAGTTTAAGTAGTTGAAGTTTAAGAAATATTGGGTTCGAGTGGGCAATCCTATGTTGATTGTCAATAAACCTAACTGCTTTCTTCTGAAGAATTAATAGTTTATTGAGTAATGTTTGCCGCCGAATTTCCCCAAATAAGACAGCAATAATTGAGATAGGGCATAACTAGACTATTATACAATAATAACAGATATTTGCGGCCAAGGAAGGATCTTGATCGCTTTAGTATGCCAATATTTCGGCTAATTATGACAGCTATGTGATCAATCTTCCACTTTAGGTTTGTATCTATGTATACGCCAAGATACTTTACAGTCTCATAGTGTTTGATAATGGCTTCATTCAAAATTACGTTAATCTGTACATCTTGATTACTACTATTATACAGTTGATAACACGTCCTCTTAGTGTTCAAGGAAAGTTTATTTACCTGAAACCATTTGCAAAGCATTAGTAAATTTGAGTCAGCATATTTTGTAGTTTTACTGCGTTATCGGCTTCAAAGAAAATTGCTGTATCGTCTGCATATAACAAAGTTGATGCCTGTTTGCAAACATTAGGAAGATCATTTATGTACAGAATAAAGAGCCGGGGTCCCAAAATAGATCCCTGTGGGACACCAATGTTTATTTTTTGCAAACTGGATTTTATATTGAGATATTCAACACACTGATACCGATCATTTAAATACGATTCAATTAAATTTAGAAATGTGTCCAAAAAGCCATATGACCTGAGTTTGCTTAATAGTATGATATGTTCCACCGTGTCAAAAGCTTTTTTTAGCTCCACTTGATTTATTGTGTTATTACAAGTATTTACGAACATTAAGGGGCTCTCAGAGCATGGCTCAATTGTACTTTGTAGTACTTTCCCCACAGAGCTGACAAATTTGTTAAAGCTATTAGCTATTTCGTTTGGGTTATCAACTTCAATATAATTTTCATTCTTGAAGGAATTAGGTAAGCACCTTGTATTGCTTTTACCTATTGCATGTTCATTAAGTATGTTCCACATTCCTATATACAAAGCTGGTACACGTACGCAGTTTTCCAATTTTAGACCTATATCAATTCTACCGGTTCTGTCAAAAGTTCTCGAATCAATAATGTATGACCAACTATTGTCGTTTATCACTGAACATAACGTCCTGTATGACAACCAATTCGGATTTAGGTCAAATCATTCAACCTATATGCCATTACCACTAATCAATGACTTCATAACAGCCAATATGACAGATAAAAGAAAAACAGCGGGAATTTATCTTGATCTAGCCCGTGCGTTCGACACAGTGAACAATGATATTATATTGATGAAACTCTCCAAATACGGCATTGTTGGAGACTCTCTTAATCTGTTAAGATCCTACCTCATGTCACGAACGCAAAAACTTATATATAATGGCATAATCTCAGATGCAGTTGACTCAACCTGCGGGGTCCCACAAGGCTCCCTATTGGGACCCCTTCTGTTTTTATTGTACATAAATGACTTACACACAGCCTGTGGTGAGGCAAAAATACTACTTTTTACTGATGATACAGCCCTGCTATACTCTGCTCCTACATATGCTGACCTCCAAAGTGTCATATCACGTTCATTTCCCAAGATATCTGTCTGGCTACATGCCAACAGATTGTCTTCGTCAATACCCAAAACTTTGTATCAACTTTACTCAACACAAGAGACTGGAGTAAATATGAATATTCCAGTAGGAGGCGCTCACTTAAAAGCGAGCTAAGACGGTCAAGTATCTCGGTGTATTAGTCGATGACAACCTGAAATATAAAACACACATAAACAAAGTGTCAGGCATATGCAGCAGAAACCTTGGTGTTTTATATAGAGCCAAATTTTTACTAAACAGAGAGCTAATAATCCTCCTTTACAATGCATTGATCTTACCCTATCTAACGTACTGTTCAGTCATCTGGGGCTCTAACTACCACTCATTTCTTAAACTTATCATCACAGTTCAAAAACGTGCTATACGTCTAATAATGGGGGTTGATCCCAGAACTTCAACTTCTCGTCTTTTCCGTGAGCTCCGAATGCTGAAATTCGTTGACTTGGTTAAATACCATATGCTATTAGTTTTACATGACTTCATCACTGGTCGAGTCCCAAGTCCAATTGCAGACAAACTAACCATAGCTCATGTGAATAGACCAACACGACACATACGCCACTTCCAAGAGCATACCACGACTAACGCTGGAAGCGTCACACCAAACTATCGACTCACAAATTATCGACAATATTAACTTTATTGTGCTGCCCCGTTCCTGTGGAATGATGTCATAGCCACGTTGGTTCCGAATCTGAATGACATCCCCAGATCAAAAGCTTTGTTTAAAAATGTGTCAAGATTATTTTCCTTGATTCATATTAAGGTACTGTCTGTCTAGCTAGGTATGTACATTCGTTAATTTAGCAGCTGTTATTTATGTTATTATGACATTTTATCATTGTGTTTTCAACAGTAAATCTAACTTCTTGCCTCATTATATAATACAAGCTAATGTTTGTCACTGTATTCACTTTAGTTGTTTGTAATATTTCGTAAGTGTGTAAAAAAAAAAATATGTAACTACTGGGTCAATGACCCAGCAGTTACATTTTTTTAACTTGCAACAATTAATTCGGTGCTGCGAGATGTGGCCACAGGAAACATAGTGACCTTTGCCACCCACGTAGTCACTTAAGCCCAGTAAAATATTACGTAATATATCGCTACTCCGGCCAGGTACATTACAGATAAAAGTACTTTGAAATAATTTGGTCATTCAAATCATTGCCTACCTGAACCCCGTATTTCGTTTATTTTATACTATGTATAATATATGTATAGTATGTATAATCTGTAATTGTATAATATGTAATTGTATAATATGTAATTGTATAATATGTAATTGTATAATATGTAATTGTATAATATGTAATTGTATAATATGTAATTGTATAATATGTAATTGTATAATATGTAATTGTATGTATATGTATAATACCTATATATAATAAATATGTATAATATTGTCTATATTACGGGGTATGATACTGTATAATATGGGGTATAATACTCTATATTATATCTCATATTTCGTGTATATTAGCATACATGTTTCGACTGAATATCATCATTGCTCATGTATGTTTTATTGGGTCTCGTCATTTAATGTTTCTGATGTTGATCGATGTTCCGTTTATATTGAATACACAACCGGTGGAATCCGGAAAACAACACTTTCTTTCATTATTTCGGATTGTTTTAAGTTGAGTTTCTATGTATTTCTTTTTTGCACATCTTATAATCCCATTTAAAATGTTCCTATCCTGATTATACTTTTTCTTGTTATTTGGTGAAGGATGTTTTTGCTTCAAGGCAAATAGCTTTGATCGATGAATGCTGGATGAAAGGATTGCAGGAGATATCCTTGGCTTAATTGCGCTATTTTTTCTATTCGTTTTATGCTGATAACTATACCGACTTTTGGTTGTTGAATAGGCATGTAAAAGAACATCACATGCTTCCTCTGGATCACTTATATTTTCAAAACCATCTAGTGCATGTATCAAGTCATTTGTGAACTGAGTAATTTTGCTGTAATCAAAATTGACCTTGGTTTCTCTTATGTTTTCATTGAGCGCAACGTGTTTATTTGAAGTTGCAAATACTGGAAAATGGTCACTTGTATCATCAAATATTATACTAGAATTTTGAACACAGCCCAGGTTGTTACAAAATATATTGTCAATGAGAGAAGCACAAGTGTCTTGAGCTCTAGTGGGCTTTGATATTAATGGCAGAAAACCAGACGATGCCAAGGTACTAAAAAATATAAAGTTTGGCTGTT